>BQKZ01003475.1:19776-43771 GCA_036244855.1 Temnopleurus reevesii
TTTTTTTTTTTTTTTACTGATGACGATCAATTCATAATTTGTCTTCTGATAAACAGTTTAAAAGCTCATGAGAATAATGTTCATGTTCTTCAGCAATGTTATTTATAAACCTATCAAAGAGGTCATATACCCTCGATTTCATATGCCTCGAATCATTAGATCGAAGATAAGAGAGTTCTGTTCTGAATTTCATTATCAAAGTTCTATGATTTTTACTAATGACGATCAATTCATAATTTGTCCCTTGATAAACGATTTAAAAGCTCATGCTAATTAATATTGTCCCTGCGATTTAGTAATGTAATTGATAAATCTATCAAAGAGGACAAAATACCATTGATTTCAGCGATCAATCGATGGCTATGCCAGACTGACACTTTCACGACCCGAATCGTGCTAGTGCGCCAAGTATTCGTGAACTGGCGTGAAGTGTGCGCAAACTTGTCGTGACTGCTTGACATGTCGGTACGAGAATTTTGAACTATTCAAACAACGATTTTACGCTAACTTCACGCCAGTTTACGACTAGTTTGCGCACTGGCACGAATGCGTGCCACAAAATCGGGCAAGTGTCAGTCTGGCATAATTGATAAACCTATCAAATAGGTAAAATACCCTTGATTTCAGCGATCAATCAATGGTTAGTATACGCATCGAATCAGTTTATAGAACGAAGAATGTCTCTATTCGTTTCAATATTTAATTATCAATGTGCCAGACTGCTTGCGACTACTTACGACTACTTTTCGCACTAGCACGACTTGAGTCGTGCAGTCGCGCCAGTGCGAAAAGTAGTCGTAAACTGACATGAATTGTGAGTAAATTTGTCATGATTGCGTGCCATTGTCGGGACGAGAATTTTTAAATGTTAAACAATTTTGAGACCGGGTCTCAACAATGCGCAACCTGTTCGTGAACTTATTAGAATGATGCGGGAGGATGATTGGCAGTGCGCGCCGTTCCACGACTGTCACGAACTACTTTTAATTTTCTATCATTCAAGTCGATTTTATCGCAGAAACACAACAGGATCACGACACCTTTCGAATTGCGCAAAATCGTCGTGCCAGTTCGTGTCAATGTGGACACAGATAGGCGCATTCGTGAACTATTTGTGAACTCGTCGTGAATGCGTGAACAATTCATGTACCAATTCAAAAAACATGAACTTCCCCTTGCGTTTACCAACATGTTCACCATAAACAATACTATACATAATTATCAAACCAGACAGGCTAATTCGTTTCATCTACCGCAAATCCGTACTTTTTTTTGCCTCTAAAACAGTCTCATTTTATGGACCCAAATATTGGAATTCGCTTGCTACCGATATAAAGACATCCCCTAGCTTAAACTGCTTCAAAAACAAACTAAAAACCCACCTCCTTTTACAATACTCAGTAAATACATAACGAACCCTTTACGCCAAACACATTTTGACCCCCCCCCCCTGTTTTCCTTCTCTCTCCCCCTTCTCTCTCTCTCTCTCTTACTCATCTTTCCGTTTTCCACCTCTTTGTCATCTTCATCATCCTCATCATCCTCATCATCACCATCATCCTCCTCATCATCTCCATCATCATCACTATCCTCGTTGTTTTTTGTTTTTGTTTTGTTTTTGTTGTTTTTTGTTTTTTTGTTCGTAGTCTTACCTTACTTCCTTTGTTTTGTTACATTATCTTAATGTTTTTTTTTTTGTTGTAAATACTATACAGGTATAAGCAATATCTGTGCTCATTATGTTTAATCCAAATACAAATTTGCCGCAGAGAAGTAGTATTGTAGCACTATATGTTAAAAAACTTTGCACTATATTTTTGTAACCAAGGACATGTATCATACAAGCTTGCTTTTCAACATCATGTCCTTTTCTGTTTTCATTTTATTTTCTTGCAAATCTGCAAACTTTGTTTTAAGTATAATTTCATACCTTAAACAGTCATTTTCTTTTTTTTTCTGGTAAAAATGTATTAATGTACATATTCATGTTCAGCTGTTTGTTTTGTTATGGAAAAAAAATGAAAGATACAGAATAAATGAATAAATGAAATGAATAAATGAACTAATCGTGAACAGTGCGGGATCCTCATCGTTCCGTGCCTTAAACTGGTACAATTTGCAAAGAAAAAAATCGTGACCATAAGCCGTGCAAGTGTCAGTCTGGTTTTAGGCAAAGATGTCACAGGTTCGAGTCCCGTTCGGTAGCGCCCGTGATTTTATTCCATCATCAACTTCAAGAAGGGTTTTCCCAAAGTCAGAACTCGTTTTCCATCCTTTCTTTAATTCCTTTTTTCCTGATAGGGATCGTTAGAGGATCTTCAGGATGGTAGCGAACACCCCCACCCCGTTCATGCAGAT
Organism: Temnopleurus reevesii; assembly: GCA_036244855.1. NCBI lineage: Eukaryota > Metazoa > Echinodermata > Echinoidea > Temnopleuroida > Temnopleuridae > Temnopleurus > Temnopleurus reevesii. The sequence goes on from BQKZ01003475.1 coordinate 22,135, forward strand.
TTTTGTTTCACAAGTAAAGGGGAGGGGGGGGGGGGGGGGGNAAATGTTTGCAACTCAATGAGCATGAGCCCTGGCTATGAAAAAGATAAACTTTGCAGAAAACCCTTTCAAACGTAGTGGGGGGGGGGGGGTGGTATAACTCCATCAAATTTTCCAATCGTCCCACTGCCGATGGGAAAATGAGTGATAACATTTTTTGTTTGTCTAATGATGTGAGAATATTTAAAAAAATTGGGTCATGATAGTGGGTCAAAACCCCTTTTTTCTGCATCTCTTTTTCCAAATCTCAGTAATTTCTCATTATTAAAAAAATAGATAATGAACCCTCAGATCTGAAATATAACCAAGTAGACATAAATAATTGACTAGCCGTGACCCCGGGAACCATTAGAAGAATAATAAATCCTTATGAACATAAAGCTTTTCAACTGAATGATTTCTGTGTTGGGTGGATAAATAAAGAAAACAAAATTCCCCCGTCACAGTGGTCGGGGAGAATATTCTCGATGAACTCCAAATATAGTTATTGTAAAACCTTAACATCATTATCTTCCTTCAAGGGCAACCTTAAGACTTATTTATTTAAGAGGGCCTTTAGACTTTCCTTGTTATTTCTTTCTGTAATGAATTTGCTCTGAGCGCCTTGAGCACCTAATCAGGATGGAAAGTGCGCTATATAAGACACATGTATTATTATTATTATTATAAATGATATGACCAGTTAGATAATGGATTGACCTCATCAACGAAAATTAATTTGTAAAGATTACGTGAATAATTGCTCGGATCATATAGTTCTATCCTTCCGTTTTCTGCTTTGAAAAATACAACTGTATCAATGGGTAAAGTTAATACCAGGTACGGATGCACAATAATGCTATCCTGAGGGGCACATATTTCAGCCTATTATTTTTGGTGTGAACTAAAAGGTTTTGTTCGAACGAAACAAATCCATTGCGCGCATAAACTATGGGGTAGGGGGCGGGGAAGGAGGACGAACCATCAAAATTTTGATTTCACTGGAAATACTCTTTTTTTACATCTAGATTGATCTAATTTGTGTTAATGTTTTCGATGTTTTCGCTTTTTAAATTGGGGAGGCAGATAAATAGGCTGACGAATTATGATATTGAAAAGTACAATTTCAAACGGGGGAAGGGGCAAGGACTAATAGGCTCCTGGGCACCGGTCCCGCATCCCGCACCCAGTCCTGCTCCATGAGTGGGGAGATCAGTGTTCCTGTCCCCCTTCTTCTGTAATTGAGTTTTTGTGAAATGTACTTTTTTTCTATATCAGTATTTACAGACCGAATAGAGTAACAAAGAACTGTGACGTCAAATCGCTTATTTCCCTCCAAACACACACAAACACAAATCCACACCTACCGACCATAAGATGCCGAAGATCAGCTTATCGCACTTGGTCTAGCGCCCCCATTTGGATTTTTCTTTATATGGTGGATTTGTTCTGCTAGAGACTGGCATCCGCTACAACAACGTAATACTCAAATTGTTTCTGTGGGCTTACATCTAAATTTAGTTCTGTATACCACACACCTGCACACTCTTATTTCTCCGGAGTAAACTTGAACCAGAAATTGTGTGAGTGGGAGTCCCGGTTTGGAGTTGACGCTAACAGAGTCAATAGCATCTTATTTAAATAATTTGAAATCATATTCTGTTTGGCAATGACTTGTTATTTGTTGATATAAGAAATACCCACAGCACTCCCTCCTCCATCCTCCCCCTCCCCAGTTTCACATTCTCCTTTTTCTCATCTTTCTTCATGATGATGATGATGATGATCATCATGATGATCATCATCATCAACATCATTATCATTCATCATCATCATCATTATCATACATCATCATTATCATACATCATCATCATCATCTCTATCATCATCATTACCACTATCATCATTATCATCACCAGTCTAATCATAAGGATTCAAAGCAGATGTATTCTTAATAGAATAAATTGTCAAATAATGAAGTTAAATCATTTTCTGCCTGAAATAAAAATGTGTTAAAGCTTCACAAGATAAAAATATTTAGACATTGACAGTAGAGTAGTCAGTTTGAATTTCATAGTTTATTTCAAAATACACATATGTTCATATCTGAATAATATGTGTTTCCTTTGTACATAATGATAATATGAACAAAACAAGAATGAAAAAGCATAATATATCACACAACTTTTATAAGATAAATCATTGAACAACTAATTATTAATAGCTGAATAAATGTTACATAAAATATTGGATTAAATTAATAACACTTTAGCAAGAAAATGAGTGACATACATTTGATCGTTGACTGATCATTTAAAAAAAGCCTGATGATTAAAATAGATTGTCACGATTGTCATTCAGTGACAATAGGTGTTGCTAAAAACTTGAAGACACAAGACCCTTGTGACATTTTAAAAGTGACATTTTCCCAATTTCATGTTTGCTGTTCAAACAAAATGAATTTCCCAGACAAGCAAGTCAGATAGATGAGTAACATGACTGCCAAATTTTGTCACTGAAAACTCCTCAATTAAAAAAATATTTTCAAAGGGCGTTAGTTGATACTACAATAGTCATAAGTGTGATAAACTCAAATACGTGTCTATTTTAACTAGCAATTTTCAGGCCCCCTAATTCTTACCCAGAGTTGAAAAAGTGCCCTACACACTTCAAGTATTTTATCTATTATTCTTTTTAATAAATAAAGCATTCATTGTACCCCCCCCCAAAACACAGAAAAAAAACAAACAAAAACAATTCCTATAATATTCACAAATAAACTGCATTAAAACAGAAACTGCATATTTCAAATATTAACATCTTGTATAAGAGTATAAGTGATATATATATATATAGATGTACAATATATTTCTACTATCAAATACATGATTGTTCATCTCTTTACAGATATATATGAATATATAAAAACAAATTAGATAACAATACTTACATCTGTACATATGTTGTATGGTTTATTTTGTATGTATTTCTATCCGAGAAAACATATATAACAGATATTCCGAGCTATGAGAAATATATTTTACCATCACAGTCAATGAAATATTTTCATTCTATTTTGATTGAAATTGTTATATATGGCTTCATACATTTTATATCATAAAAAACATTGGAAAGTTTATATAAAAAGACAGAAAAAAAACACAAATTGTACATCTTTGTACATTTTTCTTAATTCGAAAAAAGGGGAAAAAAAAGTGATTAATTACTCAAATACAGAATCTATAAAACGTACAAAAGTGTCAATGTTGCCAGTAGTGTTTATCTACATATTTCTAACTAAAATTAAAAAGAGAAAAATGATGAAAAAATTGTTCTCATACAATACTAGTAATACTGTCAATAGATTTGAAAGAATTTAATCTTCAAAAGGTCATAATCAAAGTGATTAAAACATGACAAAGTATTGGGCCACTACATACCTGTTAACTTGAAATATTTGACTTTTGGATTGCTTAAATTGTATTATACAAGAAAAAGAAGATCTCACTGAAACTTTAGGAAACACACATGAAAGTAAAGTATCATTTGAAAATGAATGAAAAAAATAGATAAAAATCAAAGAGAAAAGCATATACAGTCAAACCTTGTTATAACGAGGTTCTTGTTACCAGAGAAACCTTGTTATATCAGGGCCAAATTACAATAAAATACAAAGAGATGGGCCCAGGAAAACTACCTTGTTATAACAGTGCTCTTTATAACGAGGTCTGACTGTATTTTGTTGTTTTCATTTTGAATAATATTACTTCATGAAATAAAATCATACTGGCTGATAGGCATGCCTTTATTGCTTGGTATAAAACTGTTGAGTAAAATGTATTCTGATGCAATATCTTAGAATTAATGGGATTAAAAGATCTACAATTCATCTATATGATAAAACAGAGAAAGTAAATATTAAAAGAAATCCTAAAGGCAAATTTACATGTATATTACCCCTTGAGAAAGGGATATAAATCAAGATCTTTTCACATTTTTGCAATTTAAAGCATATTTTGTCTGTTTGGAACAAGAAGGGCATTTACTTATTTCGACAGTTCCATGAAAATTGCGTAATTTGTATGGGCTTGGGTAAAAGTGATCTATCGAGAAGGACTTTCATAGTTTGTGGTATTAGCAACCATCTGGCCACAAATTTCCTGGCTACAGGCAGGAAAAACATACATCATCACCATGTCATGTCAAGGGATCTTAAGTTGCCAATTTGCTAAAATAACACTGTTTGAATCATTTGTTAGTCTTTTTAAAACTTCCATAACTTTAATATCTATTCACCAGAAAATTGTTCATCTAATATTTATTCTTTTAGTCCAAGCAAGTTATTATTTATGTGGAGTAACCTTTTAATGCCCTTTTTCTTGCTCAGAAATAACATACACCAACATAATAAATTACTCCATACCCCTATAATTGAGTTAATGCCCTTCTGGCAAAAGAGACGATTTATATGTAGATACAACTGTGTTTCCTCCTACAAACCCCATTGTTCTTATCTTTCACTACCCGTCACACACTAATAATTCAATCTAATAAAAAAGAACCATCAATGGTTGTAAATAAATAAAAGATAATTAGGATATTTTATAAAAACACATCATCTCACAATAATATTCAAAGATCTCTATTGAAAAATGCTTATGACAATTTTAACCATTCAAATGAAAACAGATAAATTTAAAGAGAGAGTGATTACAAAAAAAATTGCTGGTTGAACATACATGTAAAACACTTCAGTTTCTGGGAAGCAATGAAAATAAACAAACAAACAAACAAAACAAAATACAGAAGATTGGTACTTTATAGAGAAACCTGACTATTTTCCAATACATAAAACTAATCTCATCACATAAACTAATTTTGCGCAACTTGAATAGAAAAATATCAACATAGAATATATTTGTAGAATCGCCAATAGATTAAACAAACAACAAGAAAATTTTAGTGTAGCTTATATACCAAGTCAATATTGTTTTTCATATTGATATCTTATATCTTTGAACCAAGAAATGCTTATGAAGAAAAAGAATCTAGCAAAATACAGAATTTGTTTTTTAAGTTACTTGCAATCACAAAGGAAACATGTGAGTAATCATTTTCATACACAAATGGTAACCAAACATACAAATCGAAAGTGATACAATGCAAGAATTTCATCAATAAACTCAGGAAAATCAATATTCTTATATTGTCAAACAGCATAATTTTTAAATATAATTTTGCAACACAGATCAATAAAGTACTCTTCAAAACACAACACATTATGTTTATTATTTGCAACAAGTCATTGCAAAAGAAATTAATTTTACGTATAAATTAACAAATTATATCACACATTAATCATAATCATTGATATTTTGATTCAGTCATTAAAAAGAAATTAATTTTCCGTATAAATCAACAAAATCTGTCAAACATATTAATCATAATTATTCAAATTTCAAGTTCATCATTATTCTAGCTGCTGTTCGAAATCTTGCATAAGATACAAATTCTAGTACAAAAACTTCTTTCAATTTCATTCTTTATGAGGTTTTATCTGTGGTCCAGGACAGATGATTGGCTGACTAACACCATATTCGCACTTACCTGGTGAATAGCCGAGAGAAAATCATCAGATTTTCTAGTCGTATCAGACAATGAGTCAGGAGAATAACATTCGACCGGAAAACAATAGGTAATACCAGATGAGACTATGGCGGTGTTGCTAGAAACTTGCAGTCGATTGCATGTTGCAGAATGAGATACCCAGTTACAACTGGTAAACCTTTTGCAGAGATGATAACCATTCTGGAATATGCAATTGGTTTATTATTATATGAATTTAAGAATTCATTACAAGTGAATGGCTGAGAGCATGGTTATTTTTGTTCATGTTTTTCTCTCACTTTCCTTTAGCTGTTGCATTCTTCATATTTTAAGTTTGACCTCATGTATATTCTGGAACAGTACTGTTGTCTTCTCTAATTTTGGATTAATTGGTCCAGCATTGTACAGAATGTTCATTTGCCTAAAAGGCCAACACAATACACGGTGTGCCATTCAGATGGGATATTCAGTACAAAAACCTTTGTCAGTGTTTGGTTCAGGATGCAATATTTTCTTTCTATCAGGACTTTGGCCAACCTTCATTGATGGGAATATGCCGCACAGACTCATAAATACCAGGACTATGTTCTTTTTAATTTGAGAACAAATCCTAATTATTATCAACTGATAATTAAAAAATAATTACTGTGGGAAAAATCTGAGTTTCAAACCTCAGATTTGCCACTATTTGCCACTTTATCAACAGCACTGTTGTTCATCCCAAAATGAGCGCTGCTCTAAAATTTACTCCAACCATTTGCGAATTGACATGAGTAATGAATATGCACAAGTATGATCTAATGAAAAGCAGGCATTCAATGCTGCCTTCTCTCGTTGGTGGCGCAAGTCCTGATAAAAAAAAACATATTGCGTTCAAGAGGCTACAGAACATTAATCTGGGAATACCAATAGGCCAACACAAAATGAGGTGTGCCGTTAAGACTGGCTGTCCAGTTATCACTATAAAATCTTTGCGAGTGTTTGGTCCAGCGCTCTTGAGAATATTTATTTGGTGGGTCCATCTTAGCACAGGACTATACAGGCTGGGCCGTTATCACCGTAGCAATCTTAGGCTTGTTAGGTCCAGGATTAAAGAAGAATTGAAAGCAGTTCCAACAACACTGAGACCATCCCTGCAAATATGTGGAACATTCAGATCAATGACAACTATCAAAATTAAAAAAACTAATAAGACTGGCAACATCACAAAACATATATTATCTGATGTGATTCAAATATTATATATCTGCCAACATAAGACCGAAATCCTCGCCTATTTGGGTCCCTTTTACAATTAATAAAGGGGATCCCAGATTAAAAAAAAATAAAGATAACATAAAACATATACACGAATACATACCTGTATAATTGCTGTGTAAATGCAAATGATTTATATAGAATGTTTCCTCAAACATCCATTTGAATAGAGGAAATACTGATAGACGAAGAATCAAAATCTTGTGGGCTTGGCATAGAACAACTCCCTGATTCTATAAGAAGAGACATCTTCGCAACAATTTTTGAGTAACTTGGAACTTGAAATAGACAGTCTAAAACAGGTCAAAAAGTGCAACCATTTTTTTTACAAATTGTTTGTGAATGATCTAAATAAAAAACCTGACTTCATGTAGTTGGTCCTACCGACAGTAATGTCATGAATACTTGTTGTATGTATGTATTATGATATCGATTACATTGAACATGATTACAAGAATCTCGACTGAGACAAGAGAAACATCTAGACTTCATTTACACATTACAACATTACGTTCTTTACATGAAGATACTTTTCAATCCACAAATATTCACAGTACTCTACAAACATTACTGTACACATATTCATACAAATACAGTCAAACAATATACAATGTTATTTGGAAATAAATAACGCTTCACCTAGAAATACCAGCGTTACAAATTTATGGCAAGAAGTATCTGATTCATAGAAGTTATGGAAAAGACCTGCTTCAAATAAAAGGCTTTAATCTCTAAAATAGAGAAATTTAGAAAGAGATGTTTAGCTCTTTCTACTCATGCTATACATAAGTTTTAGTCATTAATAAAAAGCTAAATGTGGAATGGCCATTTATAACAATTTTATGTTTTGTTAAAGGGTCAAGAGCATTCTGAAACACAATGCCAGACAGTCTGTCATGACTTAGCATTTTGCTCAGATGCTCTTTCTGAACTCAATTAAGAAAAAAAAAGTTTCCTATCCAAAATTTGAAAAGTTCCCCTTCTGGTAGAGTGAATAGTAAAAACTTACAAAAATTGATAAAACTAGATGAAAACAATAATTCAAAATCATAAATATCATGGAATTCATTCTTAATCTATAATGGTTGAAAGTTCCGAAGATTTATATTCAATAAACCCAATTGAGCAATGGTTATAATTTTATGCAAGTTTCAATCATCAAAACGTTGGTTCCTTACAATCATATCCAGGGGCTTGTTTCATTCAACAAATACATACAACACCATTACACAAAATACAACATTGACAGAAGACTAGAGTAGAATTAATACGTGCAATATAGAGTAACATGCTTGTGTTTTGATTTGAGCTTAGGGTGAATATGGTTTGGATCCTTGGTGTATTTGCATCTTCTGCAGGCGTTTGGCAATTTTCTCTGGCTGGCTCTGCAGAGGGGGGAGGGTAGCAGAAAGAAATAGAAAAGAACAAGAAAAAATCATAAGCAAGCAAGGAAAATATGTGCAATACATGCAAGGAATGCATAAGTACAGAGACTGAATACACTACTAAAAACAGTTATATGACCACGTATTGATTATTTCATTTCACTTTTCATGTGTAGCAGAGCAAGGTACTACATAAAATAACTGAAATTACTCAGGAGTGGAAATCACTACAGTGTTTTTGATGACAAGCAGAGAGTTGCATTTGGGGAAATTCCAGAAATGAAAAACATTGGATACAATTTTCGACATTTGGTAGTAGACCCTAACTTTTTAAAGTAGCATACATTGGACATACATATAAATAGAAAAAAATCGAGGATGCAAACAAACCTTATGAAATTGAAAAAATCTTTCAATATATGGTCATGTTTCAGAGCACTATTATCAAAGCACAAATAAATGCTATTGGAAATTGTGAGTAGATTTTCAAACTGAAGTAAGAAAGCATTGCAGTAATGATTTTGAATTCTATTTCTTTGTTTGTAAGACCAAAAGTGATTTGACTGAATGTATTTTTTTATGATTTGGTGAAGATAGATAAACATACAGAAAGACAATTTGCTTCACAATTATAGAAACTATAGCGTGAAAAACATAGAGAAATACAAGATACAAACAATGCAGGCATACGCATTTCTTATATTGTACCATAGCCTTCATTCAATACAAGTCCATTAACATTGATTAAAATGGAAAGACAATGCTAAAATCTAAATGAATTTAATGATATCAAAACTAGCTTAAACAATAAGTAACACATAAAAGAATTACAATAAACAGGAAGTAATTGGATCTGTGAACATAATTCAACAAAATCTATGATTTACACTAAGAGGTATGTGCATTATTTTTCATTCACATGACTCTTGGTGATCAAGAGCTTATAGAAAGCTTACAGTTTCAAGTTAATTAAATGTTCATATTCAGCACATCTCATGGAACGTGGCATATGAAATGAGCTACCTCATGTTTCCCATTATTTGAGAAGAATAACAATCCCAAACTTATTCCTGGATTTCCCTGATTAATTTTCAAAACTTCATGATAATTTTGTCAACGTAATTCATTAATTTTGACCTACTTTGATTCATCCTCAATTACCAAATTATTGATTCACAATCTCTGATTTTGATGCATCCTCGATTTATACCTGAATATTGCATCAATCTACCTGATTTTTCCCTTTTATGAGGGATCTTTGTAAGTCAAATTCCCTGAATGAGAAAAAATTAAAGTCATTTTCAAGGTTTTCCAAGGAAGAGTAGGATCCCTGTATATAACATTTGATAGGAATTCTTACCTTGACTGGTGAACCTCTCTTCTCCGCTCTCCTTCCTTGTCGAATCCTACCCGTCTGACCCACCGAGCCTATCCTCGTTGACGACTGATTTGCATTCCTGTCGGGTTGCCATGACGATACAACAGAATCTTCCCCTCCAGTGATCAAAGTTTCAGTCTATGATGCAAAACAGAAAACATGCTGGTTTTGGAATTCATTCTGCACACTAATAAAACCACAAATCCCATAAAATGCATAATGCTTCTAGATTGAGAGAGATACATTTTTGTTGTGTTTCTAAATGACATTGTCTCATTACAGAATATAAACTACAATCTTTTAGAGAAAACTACTTGCACAATTAGCCCTTCAAAATGTCTATCTGAAAAATAAAGTATTGACCAACAAAATTGTGAATTTATGAAAATTATTTTTGCCAAAAAATCAAAGAAGGAAATCTATGTCATTCATTTGATTTAAATTCACAAGTTATAGCATAAACAATGCATGAAAGAAAAATTGCGAGCATACAAGTAAACTGAATTTAATAAAACCATTGTGCCTAAAAATAAACTAGTGACAATAGAGCAGTCTGCAATGTCCCGAGCTTTGTAATTAGCTCATTAATTCTGATCAGGCAAACTAATAATATAGAATATGAATGAAAGGAGACAAAAGGACTGTCACTTATTTGGTTGTCCCAATGGAGACACAGTGCCACTTCTTTGTGAGTTCTTTTCAATGAGTGTAAAAAATGTTGTCTGTCTCTAAGCAACCAAATGCAATACGGGTAAAATTGTAAGGAATAAGGGTGTAGGTTAACAGAAAGACGAATGGAGATGAGGGCTAATTGGCTAAAAAGCAGAGATGCAGCAAACACTGTATAGTGGAATAATTTCGCAGTGTTAATCTTTCACGGTTGGTTAGTTCATAAACATTTTTGCAGGGTATCGAAATCGCGGGTACAATCCATGAAAAAAGAATGATATCCCGACCTAACCATTACAGATGTTTCAAGAAACAGAAAGTGATTGCTGCTACATGAGAAAACATTTAAATGCCGAAAAAGTATAAAGAATGACCACATAATCACAGTATGTTCTTGGGATTATGATTAGGAAACGCAAATATACATGCGATTGAAACACTGAAACACTGGATATTGCAGTGCACGATAATAAGGGACTACTTACTTGGTTGTCCAAATGGAGACATTGTACGACTCCTTTGTGAATCCCTTTAATGAGTTTATATAATCTGTCTCTACCTATCCAAGTGCAATAAGCGTAAAATTGGAAGAAATTTGGATGTAGGATATGGAATATAGATGAAAGGAGGAAAAATAAGACGGTCACTTACTTGGTTGTCCCAATGCAGACATCGCACAACTCCTTTGTGTGTTCCCTTCAATGAATGTACAAAATGTAGTCTGTCTCTACCAACTGTCAGAAGGTGTAGGTCTCCGCTACAATCAAACGAGATAGTATAATAACATGGCATTATAAAGAAAATTCAAAATTTCAAGCAAGATAATTGTTACAAATTTACAGTGTTCTCATGAAATAATTATAAGGCCCCTCCCCCAAGAAAAAAAATAATTGGTTGGCTGCCCCCATCCCCATTTTAAACTTAGGTGTTGGTTGGTTGGAAAAAAACTTTGTATACAAATTTATCTTTTTTTAAATTTTTTAACACAACTTTTGTTGAAAATAAAACTAAAAATGGAGAACAGTAGAAAGCCAAACGATCTAAAATAAACGACAAATTTATCAGAATTTTTTTCTGCAAATAACTTCTAAGTTTGTATCATTTGCAGCTTTATTTAGACATTTACTGATTTATTTTCATTTGAGAAAAGAGTAGAAGAAAAATCAGGTCAACCATTTCCAGAAAGTTGGTCAGTGGAGGGTATCCAAGCTGGTTTCTTTTGCCTAAAAAATGTTCCACAGATATGCCAGAACGTTTTCATCAAGTAAAGCTTTGGGCAGCAAGAGTTATCAAAGAAAATAGCTTGTCTCCCACAACTCTGTGCAATGAAACTGCTTCTGTGATACTGATGTTAAAATCTCAAAGACTTCCTTCCATCAGTATGTTTTTCTCTTTGCAAATAATCTGCATGCTGATTAAATGTTCATCAATCCTTTGTAAATTGAAGCTACGATATTCATTACAATTTTAATGCCTGATAAGTATGGAAATTGTAAGGAAAAGGCATTCTTGCAAATTTGCATTTAGAAAGATGCGTTTGTATATTCTGAAATAATAACATTGGACTTATTTCTGAGACATGATAATTCATGGATGAAATGTTTCAGATTTAACTTTTCATAGTTGAAAATCTTTTGTTCTGAAATGTAAATAAATTGTGAGAATGAAAGATTTGTTTTATATTTAATAAAGGAGTCCTGTGGAATGGTAAAAAGAAAGAAAGAAAAGAATTACTGCCAACTGCCTTTTAGAAGGGTAAAAAGAAAGAAAGGAAACAAATCTTGCAAATTTTCTACTCTAGATTGCTGACACATCATTTATTTATATGGGCCACTGCATTCAATTTAGCCAAATTGACATTGACAGTGCTCTATTCCTGAAAGCACTTGGACTGAAAGGAAAAAAAGAAATACATAAGAAAGTTCTATAGTCTGAAACTAATCAAACTGTTAACTATATCTTACCAATTCGTTCCTCAAAAACAACCCTCCAAAACAACTTAGTGGGTGTTGATCACAAGTTGCAGTTGATCGGAATGCACTTATCAAAATCATTGTTTCATGCGCATCTTGTTAGAAGCGCATATCATGCGCGAATGAAAATGCATGTTACAGTTTGCAACTGATCTGCAGTTGATTTGCGATCAATTGCAACATTTGAACACCAACCCCGAAGTATTTCAAACCTGAATGTATAACCCAAAGTAAAATGGACAGTGTCCTTATTTCTGTGAATATTTGCACTGAAGGAAAAGTCATCAAATTGTCTACCACAACTTACCTATTTGTTCCTCCCAGAACAACTAAGGATTTCAGACCTGAATGGTAGAAGCCAATGTGACATCGACAGTGCCCTTTTCCTGTGAACACTTGCACTAAAAGAAAACTTGCACTAAAAGAAAAGTAATGCAACCACTCACCTATTTGTACCTCCCAGAACAACTAAGGATTTCAGTCCAGAATGGTAGAAGCAATCTACAAGATAATCCACTTTACATCTATCCTCCTGTGAAAATGCAAAACAACAAAACAAAATATTAAACTCAATCAATTATGAAATATATTGGTAATGGAATAGAAATGTAAATAATATGGGAAAGGCAATTCCTCTTCTTATCCTCCTGGTCTTCTTCCCCTCCTCCTCTTTCTGTTCATCTTTCTTCTTCTCTACCTCTTCCTCCTACTCTTAATTTTCTCCAGTTCTTCCTCAACCTCCTTAGCTGCTCCTTCTGCTCGTCTATCCTCCTCCTCCTCTTCCTCTTCTCCCTCCATCTTCTCTGTCATCCTCATCCTCATCCTCCCCTGAGCCTCTTCAATTCCCTCCTATGCTCCTCTTTTTCTCATCCTTCTCCTCATTTGTTACTCATTTTCTCCTGTTGCTGCTTCTCCTGCGCAACTTTCTCAAACACCACTTCCTCCTCCCCTCCTTTACCTCCTCCCAAATTCTCTCCTTGATCGTCCCGCTCCTTACGCCCTCCTCTTTGTCAATCCTCCTCTAGCCTCCACTCCTTTGCTCCCTTTTCCTCATTCTTTTACTCCCCCTGCCCACTCTTCTCCTCATTTGATCCTTCTCTTACTACTTCTCCTCCTTGATCTTAATATTGCTCCTACTCCAGTTTAATCCTCCTCCATCTCCCCGTTCTCCTCATCCTCCTTCCCCCACTCCGTCTTTAATTCCTCTTCATCACCATTAACCCTGCATTGTCCCTGTCAACAATATTGTTATCACCATCACCATTATCATCATATTCATTATTGTAATCATCCCCCAACCAAAAAATACCATTTTTGATACTGAACGATTCCACACTATTTATATAACAGCCAGACAAAGTAAAACAAAAAACTTAGCTACATAATGATTTAGCATTTGGGTCATTTGGCACACGACCATGAAAAATGGAAAAAGATATAACAGCAAAATGAGACATTAATGACTCCCCTGGGAGTTATTGTATAGGGCAAGGCAAGGTAATATTGCATTTCATGCTGATTATGTAATCTTATTGAAGGTGTTTAACCAGACTGAAGATCATATGAATTTTAAGATATTCTATGGATAATTCTAATTTTAGCTTGCAATGCCTCCACAATATTGAGCGTCATGAGCATGGAAGTGTTGTCGTGTATTGGTTCTGACTCTCGCCTTTCAACTAGAGGGTCGACTGTTTGAATCCCACCCATGGTGCCAATTTCCTTCAACAAGAAATTCATCCACACTGTCCTGCACTCAACCCAGGTGATGTAAATGGGTACCAGCAGGACTTAGCTACATAATGATATTAGCTTTGGGTTCATTTGGCACACGACCATGAAAATGGAAAAAGACAGAACCGCAGAATGAGACACTAATGACTCCCCTGGGAGTTATTGTATAGGGCAAGGCTAGGTGATATTGCATTTCATGCTGATTAAGTAGTCTTATTGAAGGTGTTTAACCAGACTGAAGATCATATGTATTTTAAGACATTCTAGGGTTAATTTTAACTCTAGCTTGTAGTGCTTCAACAATATTGAGCGTTATTGGCGTGGAAGTGTTGTGGTGTATTGATTCCGATTCCCACCTCTAAACTAGAGGGTCCACTGTTCAGAAATTTGTTTTGCCCTCTGAATAGGTGACTATAGAGATAGCGTGTTTGAATGCGATAAATTATCACCATTATTATTATTGTTATTATCTATTAATCCATGAGGGTTTGTGTTTTGGACGAAAATTTTTCGTAATTTCATATTTAACCCTATATTCAATGTATCTTAGAATTCAAAATCACAATACAAATCAAAGCAAAAACAGATATGTGGTACAGAAGAGAGCATTGGTTCATTCTTCCTTGATTTTTGACTGTTCTGAGAAAATATTGAATTTTAGTATGATTACAATGTACAATGTTTTCACTCACCTTTAGGGATTCTCTTACAGAATCAAACTTGGTAATTTCCAGTGACTGTATAAAAAAAAATGAAAACAGAACATCAATGTTATCATGAACCATATAACAGCTTAAATTATGGCACACAAACTACTGACTACATTTATCATAATTTTTAAGAGTGAAACAATACGCTCATCATTTATGAAAGTAATGAATCGAACTTGGTGATTTCCAAAGACTGTATAAAAAAGGTAAACAGAACATAAATGTCATCCATGAACAATACAACAGCCTATTTGTATAAAAACTACTGGTTACATTTGTCATAATTACAAAGAGTGAAACAATATGCTCATTATTTATCAAAGTACTGAGTGATATGATTTGAAGGAAACATAATTTCCTGATCTGCAACATTTGCGACAGTAAATGCAAGAAAAGGGTTGGTGCTTTTACATATCTAATGACATAATTGTAAGTGTGTATCCTAAAGCAGCTTCATCTAACTCATAGATATGAATTATGAATTGCATTCTTCATTGCACAATCGTTTCGGGGAAAAACCCTTGTGGTTTTTGTAAACTATCCATCATATTCGTCAGGGTCGTTGGCAATCGATGTCCATCAAATGATGTGTAATGCTTCCCCCCCCCCAAAAAAAAATGCTGTTAATGCTTCTCACCATTTGGGAAGTTAAAATTCTTTTCTTGTACATCAAAACCTCCATTTCTAGATCATGAATGTACATCTCAATATGATTTAACAAAGATTGTAAAATATAAATCGAAACAAAAATGAAATCAGTACCCACTAACCTCGACTACATTTTAGATCCTTAACATTTTTGTATGAGTGAGGCAGTAAAAATACTATTTTTTTTAATCACACCCACCAATATGACTTATTTTAGATAGTTGAGAATATGGACTTTCACAAGGCAGATGCAATTGCTCTACAAGGAACTTTTATCAAAACTAGTGCAAACAGCATGTAAATGAAGCATTTGAACTTTCAAATAGTTCTTTGATACATGTATTTGAAAATTCTATTGGTGATCACCAATTGACATCTTCAGGGTCATTCTGCAAATATTCTATCATGACAGATTATAAAAAAAAAAAAGTCAGTAACCACTCACCTCGACTGCATCAAAGATTCTTATCGTCTCTGTATGTGTGAGGCAGTACAGATATTCACTGTTTGTACCACACCAACCAATACGACTCTGAAAAATAAAAATGAATATTTCGGTTGATTAGCTTGACTCCGAAGTTCATATTTTCAAAATGATATGAAATGATTTGGATTTGGGGAGATTATAAAGATAGTGTAATGGTAGGTCAAGTTGTCTTGAAAGTAATCATATATCATAGCTAAGAAAAGTAAATAATTAGACATGGGATATACAATTACAACTAATTGATGTTACATAAATTATCACTCTTTGTGTGGCCCCAGTCACAAAAGAACCTGACTGAACACGACTCAACTCAATTCTATATTATTGCTCATTCAGGTGAATTCTGGACAAAGAGTCATGATGAGTTGTGTTGAATCAGGGCTCTTGTGTGACTGGGGCTTTAGTTTGTGATATCTATACCTCTGCAGGTTTCACCATGCATTGTTTGGTTTTATAACAATTTTAAACAGATATAAATGGAAATGAAAAAATACATACCACTGACGATTCTGAGTTGAGTGTGTAACAAGCGTATCTTCTTCATTTATTTGACTTGTATCAAATACACATACGAGACCTTCTGTTGAACCTATTGCTTTATGAATGCGTTAAATAAATATGAAATGAAATTAAAAATACATACCACCGACGATTCTGAATTGAGTGTTGTTACAAGCGCATCTTCCTCATTCGTTTGACTTGTATCAAATACACATACGAGGCCGTCTGTTGAACCTGTCGCTAGACTTGAGGATTTGGTGGGGTGGAATTTGACCTGCGGAAGGAAAGAGGAGTCACAAATTGGTTTTAAATGATACAGTATGGTAAGCTGAATGTAAAGCCAAATCGTCCATAATAATGAAAACAAATTGTAAAGTAAAGAAAAGAGGAGGAAGGTAGAAAATATCATTCTTATAAATGAGAGAAAATCATGTGAATAAGAAACAAGAAGTGTTACAATGACAAAACATCAATAATTAAGAATAATATCTTTTTCAAGCATAAAAGAAAGAAACCTATTGATTGCAATCATAAAGAAAGAAAAAGTACAATGCATTTTGCTGCAAACAGTAATTAAACGTTAAAGAATCAAAATGTCTATTATGTCTTTGACATTTGATGACAAAGACAAAGCAATAAATAAAAGTTGTCATGTAGAGAAATAACCATAAGTCTCGGGAGGAATCAACAAACTGTGCAATATGAGATATTTCTAAACAAGCTAAGTTCAATATTTGGCTACAATCTTAAGAGAAGTTTTAAGTTTTTAAAATATCAAATAAAAGGATGAGGAGAAACTACTAACACTTTGCATTGCTTCCCTTTACGTCATCAAATACAGAGTTTGTATTTGTGCACATTTGTGCGAGTGTTCAAGCTCTGGTGCAGAGTTTGACGCATTAACTCAATTGAATGGCAGTTTTTTTCTGATTTGGATTACAATTATCCTGGAAGCCAAGATAAATCACTTACATTCTTCATTCAACTTTTATGTTGGGGGGGGGGGGGGGGATGTGGGGGAGAGGATATTCAGAAATCAATCTTACACCTTAAAGGGAAATTACACCCAGACAATAATGTCCGGTCAGTAAATGAAGAAAAATTAGATGAAAGTTATGAATTTTCAAAGTTATCATTTCCACCTGTGCTGGGCATCCTTGAATTGGCAATGTATAGCCAATTAGCATAATCTGTGATGTCATACATGGAGAACACCTCATTCACTTTGTAAATAAATTTATTGAAAATGGATCAATATCATATTTCAAATGACGAATCGCCAGTTCTTTCTGGAATGCTTGCAGAATTGATGTGGCTATAATATATTTAGCAGAAAAAAACAAAATTCTGTATACTTTTCTGGAAAAAGAGGAAAATGTGCAATTTTGTGTATACAGTGAATGGAGAGTTCTCTATGTTGGCAGTCATTTTGTGCCTATACATTTGCCAATTTAAGGAGCCCATGAGGGGTGTAAATCAAAACTTTGAAAATTCATAACTTTTGAATGGATTATCCAATTTTGCTCAAATTTTCACAGTTTATTCATCTTATTTTTCTTCATCTAATGATAGCAATTTAATGTCTGAGTGTAGTTCCCCTTTAAAATCTCAAGAATATTACAAAGAACCCAATTCTGTACACTGGACTTGTCAATTAAGAGCACAAAGAGTCAATAAATATGTAATAAGGAATTCTATATCTGTAAATTCTATAAGAAGAGTGCACTATATTCACAAATTTACTAGCATGCAAGTATAGCTCAATAGTGGATAGGTAACTATTTGTATATTACTATGGCTACAACAGGACACAAGTACCTCATCATATTTAACACATCCCTATCATCCCATTCAAATGACCAGATGCCCATAGTGTCATATCTTTGAATATTTAAGCGGAAGATGTTAAAAATTCAACGGAAGAGATAATAGATGCGCGATAGGTTATTTACAACAATGAATATGCAATAAGCAATTCTATATGTAAGAAAAATTCTGCAAATAAATAAGAGTGCTCTATTTTCACAAATTTACTAGCACGAAAGTATAGCCCAACAGTGAAAAGGTACATTAATATTACTACAACAGGACATAAGTACCTCATCATATTTAACACATCCCTATCATCCCATTCAAATGACCAGATGCCCATAGTGTCATATCTCTGAATATTTAAGCGGAAGACGTTAAAAATTCAACGGAAGAGATAATAGATGCGCGATAGGACATTTACATCACGTCATTGCTGACGTGCTAAATGGTTGACCTAAAGTTATAACGTAAAGATCCTAAGGGGCTATTAAAGATGATAATGTTGACAACATTTTACAATATATGTATATTGATGTGAGTGATTCTTTGATGTTTACTGGACAGCCATATAAGCCCCCCCACCCCCCTTTGATATCATTTTAGAGTAAGTTTTCTGCTTAGTCTAAATGTTAACTACAATATAAGCAATGCATGATGAATTTAATATCTGCAACAGGTTCATCATAGGTATCAAACTTTATCAAGAGCAAATACGAAAGAAGCATTTACTCATATATATCAGGCCTCAGAGCAGGGGAAAATACACAAGGTATTTGGAAACATTTATGTCTCACTTGTGAAATATCTTAATATGAGGGGATGCTGATTCGAAGAAAATTCTAATAGATCCGGGGGAAATTTCATCAACATTATTTTGCCATCAACAAATTGGTCAGAGCGGATTAATCCAAAGAAATCCTTGACTGTAATTGGATTAAAAGCACTTTCCAAGAATGAGTGCTTGTTACTGGTGAAAAGTTTCATGAAACATCCAGCCTCTAATGATTATATTTAATCATGGGGAAAAAAGAGAAATGTTGAAAGAAGAAAGCATAATCCAGGGAGGTGTTTCACCAAGATAAGAAAGACTTTAAGATATCCCTTCTTGTGCGTAATGGTACACACTATTACACACATTCCGCACAAGAACTGATACCAGTCGAATTTAAAGTCGTGCGTAACTTTAAGAACGACTTGGTGAAACACTTCCCTGGTGCGCATGTGAATAGCTAATGTTACAGACAATCAATTTGCATGAACATTTGTATAACTCTTATGCTATTCATATGGATAATTTCTAAATTTGACAATCGTTATTATCTCCATCTGAAAATGTACGTAAAATAGGTTTTAATTGTCATGTAATAGACAATGTTTTGTTGTTATAAAAGAAGCACCATCCATTTGAAAATATACTTTACAACTAATATCAAGCAGTAGTGAAAAAAACATACAATACTATCGACAGTGAGACAAACTTGCATGCATCTACATATGAACTTGTTACCTGTTCTATTACAAATGGGTTGTTCTGTCCATGTGATAAGGAGGAAAATGTAAATGAAGGAAAACATGTCATGATAGAGATGAAATTACACACGTGGAGTAAAGCTTGGCTTTCACATGTCACTTAAAATCCATCTTGGAGGAGAGCTGCCCCGAACCATCTCTGGATTAATTACAAGCTACATTGAGCTCCTCCGCCTTGCTCCTTTGTCTTTTTCTTTTCTTTTTCTTCCTCTTCCTCCTCCTCTTCTTCTTCTTCTTCTTCTTCTTCTTCTTCTTCTTCTTCTTCTTCTTCTCACTCCTCCACCTTCTCCTCCTTTTGCCCTCTCTTATTCTCCACTGTTTCCTCATCCCCATTCTCCTCCTCCTTTTCCTCCTGATTCACCATTATTCTTCCGCTTTCTCCTTTTATTTTTTCCATTCTTTCTTCTCCTCCTCCATTTCCTCCTATTCCTTTAACTAGACAAATACCTCTACCCCGATCATCACCATCATCACGATTACCATCACCAACCCACCACCATCAACACCACCACCATCACTATCACTACTAACACCACAAACATCACCACCACATACTGGGAGTTATCATCAATATTAGTATTCTTTATAAGCAAGCATTAAAAATAAAATATTATGAAATTAGTATATACAGTGCAGGTCAGAATATTTGGATATTTGTTTTCTCTATATTAAAAAGATCACAACAATAGATACTGACAAGAGATGCTACTTGAATCCCACTGTTCTCATCTTTATAGTGATAATGCAATTTAATGCATCATTATGTACAGAGATTTGAACCTGTTCGGAATTAAGCGCTTTATACATTTTCATGTATTATTATTATTATCACTATGGGTAACCAAATAAATCCGACTTGTAGTGTATCTTGTCTTTTGAGACGAAATCACACAATATGCTTGTGAAACCTGAAAGCACCATGAATAGCAGATGGGGAGAGTAAAGCTTACCTGTGTGATGTCATCTGAATGTGATTCCTTGTATGTACCGAGAAGATTTGTACTTCTTCTGTCCCTGTACATTTAAAAAATGAATCAAAATGTAAACTATGAAATTACGTTTTTAACTTAGAACACAACGGGTCCTTAAAATGAGTATAAGAACCTTTTGAGCATTAAGAAATTACAAAAAATATTTTTCACTCAATATAAGGAACTTGGCTTAACAAAACAATACAAATAGTGACATTGGCCACCAATCATTTTGAAAATAGTGTATGTTACTGAGTAGAGAAGAAAAATTTGCGAAAAAATGATTGTCACTGGATGCCCCTTTCTATTATTATCACTATAAAATTTAAACGTTTGCAATCGTTAACTTGTCACAATAACTCCTCTTACGCGACAAGAAAAATGGGATGCATCAAAAATGAACCAGTCATAGCATGCCAGATTTACTCCTCTTATTCATCCTTATCTATAGAGTTATTCAAAACATTGAATGGCTTTTCATTTCCACCACAGGAAATATCTTAGAGGCAAACTTTCCTTTTCTTCAAACTCTCATAAGTTTTTTCTTGACAAAAGTTAGTCTGAAACAAAAGTTAGCAGAACAAAAAATGTTCAGGGTGAAGAAATATTGTGCAAATCTTGCAAAATGTCCTTGATAGAACAACTGTTATTACTATAAACTTGATATTTCTATTCCAACAATTGAAGATGCAAACTGAAGATGACACACAACTACATCTGAAAAAAATGTTGCATTTCTTGTAGATGTTGATGATAAGGGTAATTCTTATTGCCTTAAACCCGCAGTTTGATTCCTAAATTTCAAGATACAAACTAAAGATGACACACAGTTAATAACATGTAGCCAAACTCCATCTGAAAACAAGTTGTAAATCTTGGAAATGTTCAAGATAAAGCTAATTCTTATTGCCTTAAACCTGTAGTTTGATTCCTAAATTCCAAGATACAAACTAAAGA
>BQKZ01003475.1:46301-51301 GCA_036244855.1 Temnopleurus reevesii
AAAAAAAAAAAAAAAAAAAAAAAAAAAACACACACACAGAAAAAACAAGCATGCTAGGTGGCTGCGCAGTCATTTTTTGCCATTTTCGCTTGGATATCAAGTGGTGCATGCTCGGGCTCTGCTTGTTTTTTATAGCGCCACTTGGTCACTTATGAAGAAATGGTGATGAGTAAAAATTTCAAGGGCCGCTGATTAGTTTTCCTCATCTACCAATATATGCTCAATGCCCTGGCCATTGGCGTCCTGGCCCCTATCAATTTGAGCGATCGCTGGGATTGGGTTTTTTAAATAAAATATACTTATGGTGTCAAGCCATTACTGGTAAGTTGCTGGTGGGTGATTGAAAGATGACAGATAAAGTCCAAAAATATTATTATAAACAGGCAGGTCCATGACAGAAAAACATAAGACCATCAGCAGGTCCTTACGGCCTGCTCGACTCCCTAAATCGTCGCTGGTTAAACCCAGGATCCGACCATATTTGTGACCATGCCACGAGATCAATTTGGGTACAAAGTAATTATTTCTTCAAATTGAAAACAATTTTTCAGGATATTATTAACAATATAAGAGGAACAACATCAAAATTGAGCATTAAAAGGAGTTCAGTCATTTCCTACTGATTTTCAGCAAGATCCTTGTAACTTTTGAACGTAGCATTTTTCCATTTTATGTATGCTTGAACTCATGCAAAACTGATTGAACTATGTAAATTTTACAAGCAAGCACACAAGAAAGCTGAAAAATATTTTGTACCTTGTGACTTCTATGTCTGTTCTAAACAGAATAAGCAAAATTTTGTGTTCTATTATCAATAATGAGTGCAATGGGTTCCCGTTTCCTGATCATTTTGGTGAAAGTTTAAAATATTGGGTGTCAGCGATCTATTATCACCATACATTAAAACACACATTAACTGTTGAATATTCAAATTTCTGGTGCTATGTTGGGTATACCTCTCTTCTGTTTATTTAATGGATATTACAAATGTGGTATATTTATCAAAATTGCAATTGTTTATCCCTGATACTAAAAAAAAACTACAGCACAAAGTCATGTTTTCTGTACTTTTCAGTTTTGCCATAGGGATTGTACATGTCCCGTCTGTCACGTTTTTTCTCGTCCCGTCTGTCACGCTCATATTTAGCATTTTTTGTATAAATAAAGGGAGTAAGTTGGAATTTCATGGAATGCTGATAATAAAGCACAGGCCCAGTTATAACATACATATATCCAAATGACTTAACCATTAACCATTGAGCACGAATTTAAAGAAAACCGTTAGTCCCAAAAGTGCTAGGTAAATTCATGTCCCGTCTGTCACGCTGGCTTCCACATGACGNAATAAAGCCAAATCTTCCTGCATTAAACCTCTTATTTGCATCTTAAAATACAAGATCCAAACTATAGATGACACACAATTTATAAAGCGTACCCACAACGCCAACCGACTACCGTATTTCCTTATCTTGCCCAAATCTTCACCAAGTCTATTTGAGGTAAACAGCAAAATTTATCGCCCGACCACAGGCTGGAAACAGAAACCGCAATGCCTGATGATCGTGGCTTGATAATGTACATGTAATATATAGTATTCTACTTGTATTGTAACTAAATACAATTCCAGATAATCGTGTGATCTGCTTTCAGCAGTAGATATGAACGAAGTATAGATAAATATGGGAAACTGGATATGCAGACAAACTAGGAAATGAATTGTTAGCAAGAAATACAACCATCTGATGTGCGACAATACTCCTTGGATGTCATATGCAGATGAAGAAAAGAATGAGAAGAAGAAGAAGAAGACAAAGCCAAAGACAAAGAAAAAGATAAAGACAAAGAAGAAGAAGAAGAAGAAGAAGAAGAAGAAGAAGAAGAAGAAGAAGTAAAAGACAAAGAAGGAGAAGAAGACAAAGAAGAAGAGAAAGACAAAGACAAAGAAGAAGAAGAAAAGGGAGAAGGAGAAGAAGATGAAGAAGGAGAAGAACCGCAATCTCTGACGATCATGGTTTGACAATGTAATATATGGTTTTCTACTTTTATTGTAACTGAATAGAATTCCAGATAATCGTGTGTCCTGCTATCAGTGGTAGATATAGACGAAGAAGAGATAAATATGGGAAACTCGAGATGCATACAAAACTAAGAAATGAAAATATGCCTTTTAGTTATTCAGGTGGGTTTGAGTCATGTTTTGTTAAAGAAAGAGATATTGCCAAAGAATGTGTCAAAATACTATTTGGATGTCATATAAAACATTAACACTACAGGAAGACTACTACTACTACGAAGAAGAAGAAGACAAAGACGAAACAGAACAGGAATAATACAAAGAAGAGGAGGAAGAAGAAGAAGAAAAAGAAGAAGAAGAAAACAAAGAAGGAGAAGACCCCAATGCCTGATGATCATAGTTTGATAATGTAATACATGGTCTTTTACTCCTCTTGTAACTGAATACAATTCCAGATAATCGTGTGTCCTGCTTTCAACAGTAGATATGGAGGAAGTAGAGATAAATATGGGAAACTCAAAATACACACAAAACTAAGAAATGAATTGTTAGCAAGAAATACACCCAACTGATGTGCGACAATACTCCTTGGATGTCATATGCACACTAGATGAAGAAAAAGAACGAGAAGAAGAAGAAGACAAAGACAAAGAAAAAGAAAAAGATGAGACAAAAAAGATGACAAAGAAGAAGACAAAGAAGAAGAAGAAGAAGAAGAAGAAGAAGTAAAAGGCAAAGAAGAAGACAAAGACAAAGACAAAGAAGAAGAAGAAAAGGGAGAAGAAGAAGAAGATGAAGGAAAGGACCGAAATGCCTGATGATCATAGTTTGATAATGTAATACATGGTCTTCTACTCTTATTGTAACTGAATAGAATTCCAGATAATTGTGTGCCCTGTTTTCAGCAGTAGATAGAGAAGAAGTATAGATAAATATTGGAACCTAGAGATGCATACAAACTTAGTTATTCAAGTGGGTTGGAGTCATGTTTTGTTAAAGCAAGAAATATAACCCACTGATGTGGGACAACACTCTTTGGATGTCATATGCACACTAAAGGCAGGGGAAGATGATGATGATGATGGCCTCTTGTATAGCGCCGGTCACCGCCTCAGTTGGGCGCTCATGGCGCTCCAATTTCTAAAAATAATGTCTCACAGATGTCAATGTCCTCATCAGTGCTAGAAAAAGAAGAAGAAGAAGGAGAACCACAATGCCTGATGATCATGGTCTACTCCCCGACAAGTGCTATCAGTTCTAGATATGGAAGGAATAGATATAAAATGGGAAACTCAAGATGAATACATAACTTGTCCATAGAGAAAATTAAGATGTATCCTTTTTATCACATTATATTGTATATTTTCTGATATGGGCTGTTCCAAGCAATGAATTATTAATAAAGTAAAATAACGATAGATGGGAAACCGAAGATACGGGACGGGACGGTAAATAGGTTAATTGCCAGGGAGGGGGAGGGGGAGTAAAGTTAGACAAAGTTTCCCCTTTTTTGAACTGCCAGAGCACTGACAAGCAACAATTAAAAAGAAATATACTTGATAATGTAATACTTGACCAACAAACCTTCTTGTAAATGAACGCAATTTCAGATAAATGTAATTGGGCACTCTGCTATCAGGAGTAGATATGAAACAAGTCTACGAATTTAAAAATCCAAAGAAATGAATAGAAAGAACACACTTGCCAACCTAACTATTTAATACATAGCAACCTGCTGATAGCAGTTGATATGAAAAGAGTCTAAGAATTTGAAAATACAAGGGAATGAATGAAAAAAAAAACATTCTTGCCAACCTAAATATGTAATACATAGTACTATGCTTGATAAAATAGCAGTAACAGGTATTGAAATTTGCAATTATTCTTGTAAAACTCAATACCAATCTACATACACTTGTTTCTCCAGACATTAACTCCATTTTGAAGCATTACATCCAGATTTAGAAAGCTGCAAGTTACTAATCATGCTTTCAGTCATACCATTGTTTTGTACTTGCCACATTCTGCATGATTGGTATTGGAAATCTATTTTACCCTATATAGCTAGGCTGTGTACAGTGAAATTTCAAAACAAATGCTTTAGGCAAAATTCAACAATGATGTGTCACACATTGAGGCAGTTCCAAGAATTGGAAAGCAAATCATTGTGCATGTACTGTACGTTCCATGGTTTCAACCACACATTTTTTCTTTTTTACTTCTATTTATGAAAAAAAAAAACTACATGAGAAATGATGAAATCGAGTCAGATACTGAAAATCTAACATTACTTAATGTAAGTCCTATATGTGGGGGGCCTGACATACATAATTTCAGGAATTGTCCAACTAATTTATGCACTCGCACATAATATAGAGGATTCATTCAAAGTACTTATCTCAAGAGAAATCCATGGCATAAGGCACTAGTAAATCTCAGAGTATGAAGAGATATAAAGAGATTGTGGTTTGATGTAGTAATAGACGGCAAGCCAATGTTCTTGTAACATTTCAGATAATCATGTGCAGTGCTATCAGTGGTAGATGTGGAAGAAGATGAGATGAATTGGGAAAACCAAAGGAGATTTATCGACAAAGGCACAGAGTTCTAAATTAGATCATTATCTCAAGGCAGATTGGGTTCCAACCGTAGAATAGTGACAGATTATACTGCTCAGGGTAATATTGATAGGAAGTAAACTGAAGAAGAATTGAGGGAAAGGAAGAGAAATACATAGATGGTGGGGAAAGGGACAGAGGGAGTGATGAGTGGGAGGAATAGGAAAAAAAGAGGGGAGAGAGAGAGAGGGAGGGGAGGAAAAGAGAGGTGAAAGAGGGGAGGTTAGAGAGACTGAGAGACTGAGGGAAAGCAAAAGGAGAGAGTGAAAGGGATATAGGGATAGGGGAAAGAGAGAGAGGAAAAGATAGAGAAAGAAAGTGAGAGGGAGGGAGAGAAACTGTGACAGAAGGAAGAAGAAAAGGAAGGA
>BQKZ01003475.1:56301-69851 GCA_036244855.1 Temnopleurus reevesii
GAAGAGTGTTTTCTTTCCTAATGACATCAACACATTTCACTTTTAATTCAAACTTACTTATTTTTTTAGAGAAAGAAATGAACTTTGAGAGACTATGTGTTTACCATTTCATTTGTAAAATCTTAACTCTTTTATCATCAATATTCGATTCAAGATTCAGGATCAAATTTATTGATTTCCATTTTCCAAGATTAATATAAGAATATGGTTTTCCTGCCCAATGGCGTCTTCACTCATTTTTTTATTCATAATTTTGTTATTTGTGAAGAGAATGAAATTAAATCCAATTTGACTCGAATGTCAGTATTCAAACATCATAATAAAATTTATTTCATATAATCATTCTCGTAACATTCTTGTCCTGCTCATATATGTGCGGTCAATCACAAATGAACTTTGAGATAATACGTGTTTACCATCTTATAAGTAAAATCTTGAATTTTATCATCCCTTTTATCAGATTCAGGGTTCAGGATCAATTCTATTGATTTCCATTTTGACAGATTAATATTTAAAAAATAGGGCTTTCCTTCCCAATGGCTTCTCTACATTTCATTTTTTCTTTCTTACTATTGTTATTCTTTAAGAGAATGAAATGAAATTAAATTGACTAAAATGTCAGGATTCAAACATTATAATCAAATTTATTTCATATAATCATTCTCATAACATTCCTGGCACGCTCATATATGTGCGGTCCATCATAATTTGACCTTTGAGCGACAAAATTTGTTTTGCTCAATTATTGAAAACTGCCATTAGGCTACTAAGAGCAATTCTATTATTCATCTCTAATGGAGGGAGCGATTAATTTTGACCTTGGGAAGAAAACAATGCAGCCTCACTCTAAATAATTATTAGCCGCAGATAATTATCTAAATACCCATTGTGGAATATCGAAGATAGAGACTGAATAATCACCACATTTGTAGACACTTTCTCATTCATATGTATTATCTAAAAAAGGCCAATATGGGTGAATGAATATTCTATTTCAACCTGTATAAAATATTACATTCCTAATCTTTAAAATGCAGTGATAGGATGAAATGCACCAACACTAAGTAAGTAAAAAATATGTGGGAGTTCCAGAGGAACATACTTTTTTAGAGAATCCATCATCTTTGACAATACAAAGCCCGTGACATTTGGTATCACAAAGTGATAGTTTGAACTACATTACACATATAATGTAATAATTTTCTACAATTTTTGTAACAAAATCTCAAATTCCGGGCAAAGCAGTTAAACCTTAATATAAATGATTAGAAGCAACCCTATATTGCTTATAATACACCAGGGGGCTATTTGGACTGAAATATTACAATGAGAATAATAGTGCAAAACTTTGAAATGAGAATATTAGTGCAAATCTGAATAAGAACATATTCATGTAAATTGACTCATCTTATAATTTTGTAGCTAACAAAGGGAAAAAATATGTATTGATATTAAGTGTCAACAAGTGGGCATGAAAAAATAACTTTTATATCAAAATTACTGTGGAATTATACATTTCTCACATAAATAATGTGGCACATAAATAGTTCACTTTTGGTTTCAAGCAGTACATTCTGCCGAATTTTCCTCAATATTGCTCCAGTTTTCCTCAATTTTGCACACAAGCAAACTTCATATTATTATTATCTAAGCCTGAGATTATCTGAAACCTAAATCTTCTCTATTCAGCAATGTTCCCAATCCACTTGTTGCACTATACCAATGTGACGATGCAACTGATCATAAAAGGTTAAGTTATGTTGTGGAGGGAGGAAATTGAAAGACTTTTAACCTGTCAACATGAATTGGGCACTTTGATATTAGACTTTACAATGTCTCATGAGATACGCCGAGAGTAATCATCGCTTGTGGAAGAGACATGACGAGATGAAGAGGATGGGATGGAGCGGAAGGGATGGGCGGAAAAGGAGTGATGGGAGCGGAAGAAGAGTAATGGGAGGAGAAAAGAACAACAAAGGTGATGGACAGGTAGACTGTAGGGAAGGTAGCAGAAAGGTGGAGAAGAAAAACCAACTAAAAATGAAAGAAGGATATATAGGTCTCCAAGGATATATAGTGATTCTTTTAAAATTTTGCTTGTGGAGATTTTGGCAGCTCTCCCCAGTTCAGTTTGGAACTTTCAAGGCCTCTTCAGATCAAAAAATATACAAAAACTTGATTCCGCCTATGTATAGTTTAGTGGTGGAACCCTTTTCACTTGAAGTTTAGTAATAATAATAATAATAATAGGTCCATTTATAAAACACAATCACTATATGCATATACTCTACTGCGCTTAATACTAGGTACCATATAATTACCCTGGCTATAACTGCCAAGAAAGCCAGTTAGGCGCTCAAGCATTCCAAGGAACAAATTCCTGCCAGGTACCCATTTTTCACCTAGGAAGAGTGCAACAAAGTGCGGGTAAATTTCTTGCTAAAGGAAATTAGCGCCCTGGGTGAGATTCAAACCACAGACCCTCAAGTTAAGAGGCGAGAGTCCGAACCACTACACCACGACAGTCTAGTTCATGTATGCTCAACAGACATTAACACACAAAAAACCTGCTGTAGGTCTCTTTTCAGGTAATTTCTGCTTGAACCTGTACCTTTGCAGTAAGTTAGAGGATATAATTCAAGATGTGCTAGTATTAGTTGCTTTCACAGAATAGGCGAAAACATCACTCCTTCAGCGTAGATAAGATGTTTTTATAAGATACTACATTTTCTGATAACTTCAGCTTAAAATTTCTTTTTCCATGAAGTTAGAGGGTCCATTTTAAAAGGTGCCTTTATTAGCTGTTAGCTCGAGAACAACGTCTGCTTAAAACCTCTCAGTTTGCGCTCAACCGAGGTGTTTTCACAAGAGTCATTAAAACGCATGCCTGTCTTGGCTGCACACACACGCTGGGAGGCATATTTTCTGAACGAAGAAATGCCTCCAATCAAGCAGAACGTTTGACACAGTGGAAGGAGTGGAGAGGAGATCGGTACTCTCGTTTCATTTTCGTCAAGAACAGCTTGAAAGCTGGAACAAAACACTTCAAGTTACCGCAGAGTAGGTGACCAGTGACCCTACTTGTGGAGGCAAAATTCGAACGGAGGGAATCAGGTATGTGGTTGTTTGAGATACCCTAACCTATATTTATAGCATATTAAAGGCATTCTTTAACAATGTAAAATAATTAAAAAAACTCTTTAAATGTACACAACACTTTATGATATGTTTAAAACTACAACTATCTGAAAGTATGACAGAATGTCACATACATTTTTTTGTCCAAAATGAGTAAAAATAGATCAGTGCTCAGCAAGCACGTGGCTCTGCATTTCCAACCAAATAACACCCACTCATGGTGTGCTGAAAGTTGGAATCGACTGCAATTTTGCATTCAGTTGGCATTCACCAATTAAAATTACTGTTAATGTGAATTTCCTTAAAATTATGGTCTCAGAGCCAATGACAATGTGTTTTTTAATTTGAAGTTGATTTTCAAAGATTCCAAACGCTTTGCAACTCTTTGGTGCTGCAAAATCATAAGTTCCACTAAGGAGGAATTGCGAGAAAGTTGCGATAAATTACATGTTGCTGTTAATCGGCATGCACCACCAAAACATTATTTAAATTGTGGATTTCTAGCAGCATCCCCTAAAAAAATTATACGTTAATAGTTATAAGAAATAAGTTTTTCAACTTGTGGAAATGTAGATTTGACAAAAAAAGGTGGCCCCAAATGCTTGCTATAAATTCCTGCATATGAAATGGTTGTTTCGTTTGGAAAAGGGTCGATCAGAACCCCCCTTTTCTGAAAAGTAAAACAGCTTTTTTTTTTCACCTGCGGTCGCCTCACACTTAAAAAACAACCCTCTTCATTTCAACTGCCATGTTGAAGAACTGAACAGATGCTTGTAAATAGGATGAAAGCTATCTTTGTCCTGTGTCAGCTTTCATAAGGCATCTTACAGAGATGACAACTGTTCCAGAATACATTTATGCATGAGGTGTATATTCTATAAATTCAAGGCTTTCATTACAAGCAAATGGCTGAACGTATGGTTATTGTTGTCATGTCTTATCTATCTTTTGTTCAGTTATTCACATTTTAATCTTTAACTCATGCATATTCCTGAACGGTTGGCACCTCTGATCTTATCTTCACTGATCTCAGTGTCAATGAAGCATTATGTATGACTTACCAAAACAAAAGATAGGCATCGTTCTGCACTGCCTCCGTGCCAGCACTTAAAATGTCATCAGATGAGTTGATATCGAAGCTTGTGAAAGAATTCCCCTCGTAACCTGCGAGATCGGATCAGCACGAAATTTGCGTTAAACTTATAAATCCCAATAAAAAGAATAATGTTGTCATTGTTTCTCTTTTCATCTCTCTTAATCAGCGCATAGAGACAATTGTGTGATATGCGCTTTATACATGTAAGTACAGTATATTGTATTGTATATTATATTACAGTCAAACCTGTCTACAGTGGCCACCCCAAGGGAAACAGAAAAGGTGGCCACTGTAGACAGGTGGCCTCTATAGACAGGTTCTATAACATGCATTTTCACCTGGAGGGAATCGACTTAAGTGGCCACTGTAGACAGGTGGCCTCTATAGACAGGTTCTATAACATGCATTTTCACCTGGAGGGAATCAATTTAAGTGGCCACTATAGACAGGTGGTCACTATAGACAGTGGCCAATATAGACAGGATTGACTGTATTATTAACAAAAATAATATGTACTTAACTTGATGATGTAGGAATGTGAATATTTTGTGTAAATCCAAGGCTTGTTCTCTAATTTAAGAGATACATTTAAAATTGATATTTTTTGTTTACTGTTCAATATAAATTGTTACAGTGTAATATGCTTTATCATGTGAACAATTGGAAATAGAATGGAATACGAATAAAAATGTGTGTGATGTTAGTCTTCAATGGTTTAAAGTTAATGCAGGGTTGAGATGTAAATGTCATACAATTTCATAAAACACGATATAAACTATTTTCGAAAAGTTAAGTCGAACGCAATTTCAATGGTTCTTTGTAATGCTATTGAAATCGGAACCAGCTTGTCATTGTTGTGTCCGCACACTTGAATAAATGGTGTACGGATCTATTATCTACGTTCGACTTAACTTTTCGAAAATAGTTTATATCGTGTTATAAGATAATATGTACATTTCAATACAGGTAATCGTACATTGCCTTGATAATAATAATAATAATAATATATATGATTTATTAGTGAATAAATCTTGATGTATACTTTGATTTAGTGATCGATAGCTTTACTCAATCCAATTCAATGACATTTACTTCCTATTTACATTTAAGCCCCGGTCACATAGTACCCCGGAAGCAACACGATTCACCCCGACTCGTTGTTCTGAGGCAGTTAAATGTGAATTAACAAAGAGTCGGGGTGAATCGTGTTGCTTCCGGGGTACTATGTGACCGGGGCTTTATTTCTAAAATACAAAGGAAAGTATTAGCAAAGTATCAACAACCAAAGAAATAAAAAGTCAGATTTTTTTTCAAGACTTCAGCCTTAACACACAAATCTTTAAGAAATCACATATTGTATCCTGAATTTCGTTTACCTTTCTTTGTTCTTGCTGTCAGGATGTAGATTGGAGGATATTTTGATAAGTTGAGAAAATATGAATGATCGGTTTACAATAATCACAAACCTCATATTTCCTACTCTATTTATTCCCAAATCAATGACACTTACTTCAATTCCTAGTATAGCAAAGTATCAACTAACAAAAGAAATAAAAGTCATATTTTTTCAAGATGCCAGTCTGTACTTAAGTATATGAAAAAACAACAACATATGTATATGCTGAATTTGTTTACCTTTCTTTATTCTTGCTGTCAGAATGTAGATTGGTGGATATTTTGATAGGTTGAGAAAATATGAACGATCGGTTTACAATCATCACAAACCCCATATTTCCTACTCTTTCTATTCATTCGCTCATGTCAACAAACAACAAGTTGACATTATGATGACTCTTATCTTGCTTCCAATCGAGGCGCCAAAGGCAATTCTTTTAGACTATTTTTCCAACCCAAATGGGCTCATATTGCAAAATATATTTTACTAAGTATTACGGTTGATCCTTGCTTGGAGGAATCTCCCAGGCCCAAGCTTATTTCATCAAATGAATTGCTGCTATATCCTGAGCAATTTTTCAGCAAATCGTTTATAAAATGAGAACAACATTAAGAAAAACTGGAAAACGTTAATGAGTAAGTGTATTACAATTTTTAAACACTTCTATAGGCTATTTCCACGGGTTCTGCATTCCCTGCATTGTCATAATATATAACATTAACATTTTGGAATCTACAAGGCCCAAGCTTGTTATCTTGTCAATTCAAATTCTGTAAAATCCAGGGTGGAGTTTCACCAAATCCTTCCTAAAGTTAAGGACAATCCTAAGAAAGACCGGAATATGGAAATGAGAGTAATATGTACAAGATTCTTGTTCATTCAGTGCACAGATTGATACCTGTTGTTCTTAAAGTCATTCCTAAAGTCTTTCGCAACTTGGTAAAACTCGCCCATGTTACAATAGGAAGATGATGGAAGTAATGAAACTGAAATTGAA
The DNA here is from genome assembly GCA_036244855.1 of Temnopleurus reevesii. Taxonomy (NCBI): domain Eukaryota; kingdom Metazoa; phylum Echinodermata; class Echinoidea; order Temnopleuroida; family Temnopleuridae; genus Temnopleurus; species Temnopleurus reevesii. Next base: position 62,929 of record BQKZ01003475.1, read on the forward strand.
TTTATTCATTCTTAAAGAACTGTTCAATTATCGTAACAAAAGCAGGGGGTAAACCATTAAAAAGGGAAAGGATAATTATTGATTCGAATACAGGTAATGATAAATTTCTCCATGGATGGTGGGCTTACCTGTAAATACTTGCGGAGCTTTATTTCTTTTCATCCGTGTGTCCCAACATCTGAAATGAGAGAAAAATATGAAACACCACATCACCAACAGACATAGAATTACCAAATAAAATGGGGAAAAAATAATTAGATATTTACCAGGTAATAAAAATGATTGTGTCTCTACACAAGCACAGGGGTAAGCATGATCAGAGGGTTATGTGAGGACTCTGTGGTTGAGTGCTATGCAGTCCCTATGCGTTCGGGGAAAGAGAATATACCGGTACAGAGTTGGGTGCTATCAGAACACAGAGTCCTCAACTGGAATACCATAAGCATTGGTCAAGAATGTTGGAGGACGACAATATCATCCACCAAGAATTGATACAAACACAGACACTGTTTGTCACTCGATCGCTTTCATTCTCTTTGGGGGTGTTGCTAGAAAATTGCAATTGATCGAAAGCTATTGATTGCATATTGCAATTGATCGGCAGGCGCAAATAAGAAATCATTGTTTGACATGTCCTGAGTGTCCTATGTAATGCCAATTACATTGATGGGATCAGAATTTCCTTCTAAATTTTTTTCACACACGTGATATTACAAAAAAATAAAATGAAACATTTCCAACCAGATGAAGCAATTCTAAAAAAAAACGTACTTGGACAACCAAGCAACACATTACAGGAAATCCTAACCAACAAGTGGTGGGTAAAAATATTTGTCAATCACATACTGTAGCTAATAAATAAATGGAGTGCTTACAAAAAAAAAGAGAAATTCTGGGCAAATGGTACAATGAAACCTCCAAATTATATCAAATTTGAGGTAGTTTGAAGCACTATGGGTGTCTGGCACGCACCAATGATTTCACAACTTGGTGGACTCAACTTTCTTGGAATTTACCCCCCCCCCTTCCCCCCCCCTCCCCCCCCCCNGGAAAAGTTGACAAGCAACAAAAAATGGGCTTCGTCTTAAATCATTCATTACCCCCCTGAGGAGCCGACAAGCAAAACAAAAAGAAGGAAAAAAGGTCTCTTACGGAAAAATTAAGCCCATTTTAAACAAAAAAATTGGTATCCCTATCCTTGTACTAGGGGCCCCCAGGCAGCCCATAACCTAAAAGCCCCCCCCCCCCCAAAGGGAGATACATACCTGACTGTACCATCGCGAGATGATGTGAATACTGTAAAAGGGTTTCTATGTGCAAAGCTTACACCTGATACTGGCCCACTGTGACCTGCAGAGAAAGAAAATATATAATGGTGAAATAAAGAAAAGTACTTCATAAATAAAGAAATGTAATGTACTTCAAAGACAAATACTGCTTCATATCTACAGTAAAAATACAAATGCTGAATCATAATTTCAATGGTGAGAGGTGTGAAAACCTTTATAAATGGTATATAATATGTCAGATCCAACACTTGAATGATTGAATCTAAAAGCTTGAAAATGTTGCCACTCTTCCAACTTTTTAAATATTGATTTAACATTTGACTTGGTTTTTTTTTTGTATATTGTAATAAAATCAAGACGATTATATAATCTGAATAAAGAAATTCTTCATCTCCAATCGTAATATCTTACTATTCAAAAGAACAACTGTGATGTTTATTCACTGAATTAAAAATCTCAATGACTGCACATCTACACAAAATGTGACATTACAAAAATTATGATAACATTTACAGAAGCAGGAATGTTTGATCCATCATATTTATTGGCACACTAATTTTGAACGAACACAATGTTATTAGACTTAAATACATCACTTTCATGAAACGATAGACAATATTTGTTTTTATGTCTGGCATGCCACCCGACTGGCACCAGACAAATTGACATCCAAATAGGTTAATCTATCCTAAATGGGGAGTGTATATATAGCAACCATTATTGGCACAAAATAAAAATCTCATGTTCTCCAATATTCTTATGGTCTTTATTCACTGGAATCTGATTTGATGATGTCATAACATGGGACACCGTGAAAAAAGAAAAAAGTTGATCTGAAATTCACGGAAATGGGGATGTTTGCTGCTCATTGCTGCTCATTACCGCAATGTTTTCAGACGTTAAATACACAATTTAGCGAACGGCAGACAACATTTACTCTGGGACGCAGCTCCATCGGCACCACAGTAATTGACATTCAAACAGGTCGGTCTCCTCAAATACTCAAAACAGAATTACTACCAATCGATAAAATGCTAGCGGAATGGATTGAATTCCACATTTGTGTGCATATCCTATGTACAAATCAAATTTAGGCTTTTACGTAGACTTCTGCTGAAGGAGGGTTGATGTTTTGCATCCTTTTTATTTAAATAGCAAATGAAAATACAGAAACAAAAGTATTAAGACAAAGTTAATACCAACTACATACATCCTCCTGGCAAATACTGAGAAAAAAATTACTGCCAATCGATAAACTATGGTCGGAATGAGATGGAATTCCATATATGTGTGCATATCATATGTACACAACAAATTAAGACTTTTAGACTTCTTCTGAAGTAGGCATGCTGTTTTACATTCTTTTTTAAAAATTCCAAATGAAATAACAAATATACAAGCAAAGGTATTAAGACAAAGTTATTACCAATTACATACATCCTCCTGGCAAATACTCAGACAAAATTACTGCCAATCGATAAACCTTTTGGTGGAATGGGATGGAATTCCATATTTGTGTGCATATTCTATGTACACATCAAATTTTGGCTTTTAGACTTCTTCTAAAAGAGGCGGGCTGTTTTTGCATTATTTTTTTAAAATCACAAATGAAATGATAAATACTGAAACAGAAGTATTTACAGAAATTTACTGCCTATTGGCATATATCCTCCTGCAAAATGGAACTGAATTCCAAACTTTTATATCCTATATCAAAAACATCAAATATGGTGTTGCTAAAGGGTTGCAATTGTTCGCAAGTTGCAATCGATTGTAACATGCCAATCAAAATCATTGTTTCCTGTGCATCTTGTTAAAAGCGCAGACCACATGAAAATGCAAATGCACATTTCAATCTGCTAAAGATTTGCAGTTGATTTGCAATTAGTAGCAACTTTCTTGCAACACATTTAAATGACACTTCTACTAAAGTAAACATGTTATTTGGCATCCTTTTCCAAATCTCAAATAAAACAAAAATACAGAGAAAAAGAATAACAAACTGGTGAAATTGAAATGAATTCCAAAATTAAGCAAATATACTACATGTATGTTCATATCCAATTAAGATTCTATCATATTAGGCATGATGTTGCCTAATAGTCCCCAAACAGACAAACAACTACATAAGTAAACAAAAAACAAACAGAGCTAATGTCAATCAATCTACACACCACTAGCAAAATGGGACTGAATTCCAAACTTTATGCATATGTTCTCTGCACTCTCTCAATTTTGAATTCTTGTAAAATTTGGGGGAGAGTTTCAAGGGGTAACTTGAAAACGAGCCCCCTACACACAAACACTCTAGGTTTGCAAGTAGGCGCTGCTAGGCACAAAAGGCAGTTTATTTATGGCTCATTTTTTAGCAAATATTTTGCAGAAATGCAACTGCTGAATTTTATAATCTAATTCTCAACCCCAATAAATATCAAAGTAAGTGCCTCATGTTTAACATTTTTTACAAATTTGAAGACCAAACAAAAAAGGTGTGTAATTATTCTTGCAACATGTATGTAGGGCATACACATGCCCTGCTAACAAGACCCATATCATTAGATTGATTTGAATTATACATGCGACGATCGCCAGCACGCCAACACTCGCTACGATCTTTATGGTCTAGCGCCTTGTTTGCCGACACTCATGTTTAAACATACACATTAACTGCAAATTGGCAATGCATCACAGCGGTGATAGACATACCTCAATCGCTATTAGAAATTAGTTTATGGTCTATGGTAAAGAAAGTGGGTTGTTGGAATGAAAATATACAGAACATGATAAAATCATTTAGAGTAAATATGATTAATTGGGTCAGAGGGTGAGTTTGCAGAAGAAATTTTGATATAACTTTTCCTTAAACAAGTACCTTTCTTTCCTTGTTATGCCGTAAAAACTGTTACAAATAATTAACATTTTATGTACTTGCGATATTGTCTGAATGAGTGATACAGAGTGATGAGTGATATGAGTGATATGATTTTTTTTAAAATATTCTGTGAAATCTTGCAATTTCACTTCATATTTTAATTGTGATACATTATGTATCTTTGTAAAATGTTCAAGTTTATTTGAAAATAAAAGGAATAAGAAAATATTGAATTAAATTTAATGTCGTCTTTTGGCTTCATTTCTATCAGAAGCCAGAAAAAAAGATGTGCAGCCATATGTGGAATCCTGTGTTTCATGACGAGAATGCAGCTTTAAAAAATTTTAATATTTGTCCAATTTGAAAATGAAAAGGTTATATTAAACTGTAAATCAAATCCAAAAAGCTGAATTGAGCTAAATTTGCAAGATTAAGGGTACAACAACAATGGCAGGTTAATCAAAATTCAATTTGTCAAAAACTAAATTAACCGATTAGACAGCTTTTCATTTGGGTAACCTTTAAACAGTTTCGCTACTGACAGAACTGAATACAACTGATACCTCTTCCATGTCACTTGTATGAAACACCCAAATAAATACAGTACATCTAAATCCATGTAACTAGGGAAATCAATGAAGTCTGCAATCCAGAAGCTTAGATCAGGTTTAGTTACCAGTGGGAAGGATGTGACGAGAAAGAAGATATTCCAGACACATCCAGATGGTTCTTGCTTTCATGAATTTCCTTTTAATATTCTTGTTCTCCATGTCTTGTTCTAGTAGCATGAGGCGCCACAGTACTACATCAGAATTCACTATGAAATTAAAGGACTAAGAAGGTGGACAAAAGAAGTTACTCCCATCCAAGCCTTTACAATGGCACCAGAGGACGAAAGAGATCTCCTGCTAGTTATTTTCATGAATTTCCTTTTAATATTCTTATTCTTCGCATCTTGTTCTAGTAGCATGTGGTGCCACAGTGCTACATCAGAATTCACTATGAAATTAAAGTACTAAGAAGGTGGACAAAAGAAGTTACTCCCATTCATGCTTTTACAATAGTTCCAACAGACAAAAGATGTTTCTTTCTAGTTATTCTGCAAAGAGTTGTCAAACTAGTTTGTATTTGACTGAATAATCACTGGGACATGTTCTACCCATTTTTCAAACCAACAGTGCAAGAAATATTAGTAATTTTGATATGGTCTTATTTAAAAATGACTCCATGAAACACCTGAGAAATGTTTCACTTGCTCATTTAATTACAAGGAAGATACTTCAGTTTCTTTGCTACAGACATAGTGAGGTGTGAATATAGGGAATTAACCATTTGACAATTTTACCATTATTTTCACAGTACTTATTGTGTTAATTCTTTGATATAATATATGTTGTTTGGTCTGGTTTGCTTCTTCTTTTATTCTGATTCCATTCATCTGTCCTTTTATTACCTTTATACTCATATCAAGGTTAGCCATTTCAAGGCTATACAAATTTGTTCAAACCTCTGAATTTAATCTAAAAATTGCATAACGATTAGATATTTACTCCACATTTGTGTGAGATTAAAACCGTAAGAACAACTTCAAAGCATTAGGAATCAAAATTAGCTATTGCCAGTATCCTTTAAGCATGGACCTATTACTCTGCTTGCAGACGAACATTCATGCTACCGAATTTCATTTAAAAATTGCGACAGAACATCTCGCCACAAAATGAGAACCTGAGAAAACACCTTCCTTGAGGGAAGACCCCCAATTAGTAACTGCCAGAAGATATAGTCCTTTGAGACGAATCATTCTCACTTCTGAGTTTCATTTCAGAAATTAAAAGGTGATCGATGGAGTATTAAGTGTCAGTTTTATTGCAATTGATATAAAGAATAATTTGAGATAGCAAAATGAAGTGTTAGAGTAAGGTGGAATGGTGGTATGGCAATTAGTGAATATGTCAGAAGAAATGAAATTAGAGACCCTCTTCTTATGATCAAACACGTGAACTTGTGCGGTGTTCGGCAGTTAAATCCTGGAGTATTTATTAATAGCACATAGGGAACTCTTTTGGGCAACAACAATGCAATGAATTGGGTTTTTTTCATCTAACTACAGAATATCATAGTTTTATTGAAGGCACAAAATCACTGATATAACACACAAACAGAGTTGGAACACATTTACAGTGGAAACACATCATTTGTTCCAAAGAATGGAAATATACTTTTAGGGTCTGGGAGCGAAGCACACCTCTAGCATGTGCTGATGTAATGTCCCACATCTTGCATTTATTCAGTGGTCAAGAGGCAAGTATTGGATTTGTAGGAGTAAGGGATCGTGTGTGGTGGGTTATAAGTGTGCAGCAAAATTAGCGCCCACATTGGAAATACAACCATGTTAGAAATGCAACCACAGCGGAAACACAACCAAAGTGGAAACACACCAGGAATGGGTTCAGAGCTAGTGTGGCGGAGAATTACACCTTTAGTCTATGTTGATAAAAACCCTAACCTCTGTATTTGTTCAATGGTCAAGAGGACGGTATTGGATTTGTAAGAGCAAAGATTAATGTGCAGAGGGTTTTGAGTAAATGCCAAGATTTAGCAACCACAGTGGGAACACGTCCACAGTGGAAACACCCCCAGAGTGGAAACAGAAATACATATTTTAAAGGGGAACTACACTCAGACATTCAATTGCTATCATAAAATGAAGAAAAATAAGATGAACAAACTGTGAAAATTTGAGCAAAATCGGATACTCCATT
>BQKZ01003477.1:10759-48724 GCA_036244855.1 Temnopleurus reevesii
ACAATTATATAAGTTATATTTATATCATGCAGATTCGTATCGTAATATCAGTATTCGTTAAATATCCAACCATTTTATTTGCTGGACATTCTCCATGTTTTGCTTAAATTGATTATATGTACAACCGATTCAGTTCATTCCCGTAGAGATAATCTGTCATTAAAGCCATTTTACCTCTCTTGATATTTTCAGCTTTTCTTACGAATCCTCTCCTTCGCCACTTCTCCATTCGTCAACTGACACTGTTCGGAGGTTTGATATCAACCCTAGGCCTGATTCTGTCATCTTTTGCGAGAAATGCTGCTCAGTTCAGTTCAGCATTGGTCCTATATGGTATGGTTTGCCCTTATTCCTATTAAAGCACTGTAAACGTCCAATGAATTGAAAGCAGTTAATTTAAAATTTGGGAAAACTTTGATCACAAAACATGTGAGACGGGTCATTAAAAGTTGCAGCAGCTCAATAAAAATAATAATAGCTAGGACTGCTAAGAATGTATTTGCTCGCAAAGGAATCTAGTTCAATTAATATAATTTTAAATAAGTATTTAACTACAGGTACAACGGAAGGTAGTATAATCTCAAATGTAATACTATCCATCAGGTTTCTACTTCATACCTATTCATTTATCTATATAGAGTGTATTTGTTTGCTGCATATTTCATACATCAAGATTACAATCACATGCCTATACAAACGTTGTGACAAACATTTGCGTTGCCAATACCGGTATTGGGCAATGAAATCCGAAGATGTTTGGCAGAACGAGCTGCAAGTGTGACAAACTAGAATGACATTGCCACATTACCTCCTCCCCTCTCCAGGGAATGGTAACCTGTGACTGCGTAGAGCCATGCACGAAATATCCTTCTCATAACAATTCCGTAAGATCCTTGCTCACAAACATGTCGAGGGATCCCTTCCGTATCTGACAAAATACAGATCTTAAATCTATATAGGTTAAGCTTGAACAAATCCAGATGACATTGCAAAACCAGGGAAGGTGCATGACACCCCTGGAAAAACCGAACGTGAAGGTTATCTCACTAATGTTGTTATAATCGTTAATATCTTTCTCTAATTATCTGCACATAGGTCTGGGCTATGTCGTCTTTGTATCACCGTTATACTCGTGCCCAGCCCAGTACTTTCCGGATCGATTTGGACTTGCTACGGGCATTGTTCTATCAGGTGGGAGCACAGGGGTAATGCTTCTTCCCTTCATCTTCGAACACATGGTTGATCATTACGGATGGAGAGGAGCTGTTCTGCTACTGGGTGGAATCAATGCTAATATAATGGTGAGTGGCGCCCTCTTAGAACCCGTAACGATGATGGTGACCAGTGATGCCCGCTCTGAAGATGATGTCAAGGTTTCGGATGATGACAGGTGTGCGTTCGACAACCCGGCGTTTGACACGACGACTGGATATTGCGTGAATGTAGACCATCAACCGTCAGAAAACTCTTATGCCACATGTTGTGGATCTAGTACTGCTCACCTTGTAGAGGACATCAGGGTTTCATATGATGACGTTAGCACTCAGGATGACCCTGCAGTTGACCCAAGAAATATAACGATCATGTCATGTTTACACGACGTCGTCCTAGAGAACTCGGAAGGTTTTCCAACTGCTGCTTGTTCTGCGGATGACGTCTTCGGCAGCAGGTCCGCACTTGACGTGGCAACCGAATCTCGCATGCATTGCGCAGAAAGCCAGTGGAAGCCGATCTCTGATTGTGAACATTTTACCGAGAAAAGTGAAAGAATTTCCTCTGCAGACATGGAAGAAGAAACTATTTAATACACGAGACCTTGTGATATGAGGGTCTTTAATGCAGTTACAGCACTTACACACCGTGATACTACAAAATACCATGATATATGCAAACTTGATGCCAGAGACATAGTGAAAAAGAGTGATGGTCATCTATTTAAGAATGACTCAACTACCTGTCCCGCAGAAAGAAAAGAAAACATTGATATTGAAGAGAAAACTGATGTAGACGTTCAGTTGACTGGCGAACCAAACAGTTCACCAAATGAAATTAATGTTGACCGAATTCATGACCAAGCCATAGTTCATCTTTCCATCATTGAACAGGGACAGTGCATCCTGCGGCCAATTCGTTCATTTGCTCAGTTTTTCGAGCTGAATCTTGTGAAAGACAACCGTCTGTTCCTATCAATCTGTATACAAACGTTTCTCTACGGTCTCTCCTACTTCGGCTGGCTGATATTTCTCATTCACAATGCTACTGCCAAAGGTCTGCCTCCGCACCAAGCCGTACAGATCTCCATCACAGGAGGAATCGGCAACTTCTTTGGACGTCTCGGAGGCGGTTGGATGTCGTCTGCAAATTATGTACGAGTTGAAATCTGGTACTGCGTCGCCAACCTCGTAACGGCTGTGGCTTTCTTTATGAATTTCATCGCAGATTCCTTTTGGTTTCTGGTGATCTTATCGGCTATCTATGGGATCATGATCGGAGTGAAGATACCGGCTCAGTTCTTGCTCGTGATGAATGCAACAGGGAAAGAGCGGTATTCTGCTGGAGTGTCGATGTTGTTCTTCTTTTTAGGGTTAAGCTTTCCTGCAAGCGGTGCTCTGTTTGGTAAGTATACTTGGATACCTACCGTAAAATGATGTGAATGGGGACACCACTAGCAAAAGTATCATACGTTCTCTCTTTTTCATGGAGTAGACCCACCACATTATGTTGAAAGACCTCGATCTGAGTCTGAGAGGAGGGACACACTATAGAAATTTACTTTATGACAGAGGACTCTTTGAGATTGTCATTACCCCCTACTTCAACCAATTGTCTCCGCTCGCCCATTTTATAATAATTCATCAACTGTTTCACATTAACAGTTTTTTAGTCTTTGTCAACTATTCTCAAAACGATACTCTAAAAAGAATTCTCGTATCGAAAAAAAAATGTGTTCTTCCCATTATTTTTATGCTGTAGATTCTAAATGTATTTTAAGTTTCTTATTCATTTGTATTTAATTAATTCGGATTTTGAATATTGAATCTTGTATGACACTGAAGTTTAATAATGTCGTCGATTAAGCTACTAATACTCTATTATTAACTCATAGACATATAGTCTGAGTATTAGTATGGCAATAAAAACATTGCAAACCTTTTTTTGCACAAAATAAGCAATTTGTCAACTCACTACCAAAAAATGTCATTCTTGAGTGTACTTGGCCCGAAAAAGTATAGATCTTAGGTGCTATCGGATACATTACACGATACAAATTAGAAAGATTGGATAGATGACAACTTTTATCAATTGGCAAATTTACATAGCATACATGTTGGATCCGAATATCTACGTAGTTGTGGATGTAGAATGAAGTTTAAAGTGTAAATTCATTGATTGCAGAGGTCGTCACTTCTCCAACTTTTTAAAACAACTATTCAACATTTGCTTCATTATAAGAGTGTACAATTAACCCCTTTTGATAATTGCAGGTGCAATTTATGACGGGACGGGGTCGTACAACATCGCTTTTAGTATCGTTGGTCTACTTGATATCATCGTAGCACACATTACGATCGTGCCAATACTTCGATCACGCTATTGCGATTCAGACCCAGATGTTCAGTGACGTACGATGAGGGAGATGTGCTACCTTATTCTGCAAGTAGACAAAGTCAAGGTCATATTTCCAAATTCATATGGAATTCATTTCCATATTCATATAAGTCATATTTCCATATTTCTGTAGTCATATTTCCATAGTTCCATATTCATGTAATTCATATTTCCATATTCATATGGAATTCATATATCCATATTTCCTTATTTATATGGAATTCATATTTCCATATTTCCTTATTCATGTAATTCATACTTCCATATTTCCGTATTCATATAATTCGTATTTCCATATTTTCCTACGACGGGATATCATATGGTAGCATCGATATTGCTGGGCTTTCGCTTAACAACGTGAACGCCGTTTAAGACTTAGATCTATGGGCAGCCAAAGTGGGAGATCTTGTGCTTTGGAATACAATGACGTCCTCATGGTCCTAGGGGCCTTAAAAGTCATTTTGCTTAGAAAATGACAACCTTTGCAAAACGCGCTTCGGCCGTCCATATAGATCTAACGTCGTAAATAGCGGTCGCGTTGCAAAGCGAAAGCCTAACATTATATGGAATCAGCACACCCGACATGAATTCTACTGAATATAGAGGGTCCGGTGGTATATAGTAGGGTTAACACTAGTTCTTATGACAACGGATTCACCCTGTGATGATACTCAGATGAATGATTTACAAGAGGAATTTGCGAAAGCTTGTGCAAAATTATACCATCCATACAAAATTTTCAAGCGGTATCTGTTGTGACAATTTCAATAAATACACTATTTGTCTTTACCTTTTTAATTTTTGTTTTAACTATTCACATGTATACATAAATAAACGACTACAAAACTTGGACTGACCTTTATTCTAAACATACATATTTTTATGACGTCATATATGATCTTGAAATTTTCAATCTTCGAATATTAGGAATTAGGAAATAATCTGATTAACAAAAAGAAAAATGCTACCGTTCTGATGATGCTTATATATATGGGATCGAGTTTTATCTCTATAATTCGTCCGTGTTTTCACGAAGTGACGGGAGCCAACGGCCATAATTGTTGCATGAAGACAAATAAATCCTGACATGGCGCCAATTCAACGGGCATCAAACAACGTGTTGAAGGACACGTTTCAATGGATTTGTAACTCTTTTCGTGTAACAGTACCTTTTGGCTCCCGTCACTTCGTGAAAACGCGGACGAATTGCAACCAGCTATGGCTGATTTTGAAATAATGGGAGAAAGACAAATGTTGAGAAGAAGACACAGAAAGAAGGCATCATCACCAATGTCTGTCAAGGCCCGGGCACACCAAATACGGCACGGCTTCACGGCACTGTATTTACGCGATTTCTCCCCTGTGATTGATCTATTGTGAAGAATCCTTTGCGCGGAGGAGCGCGCTGACCAATAGCAACCAAGATAGCGCGTAAATACCGTGCCGATATGCCGTGCCGTGTTTGGTGTGCCCGGACCTTTATATGGGATCGAGTTTTGTCTCAATAATTGCAACCAGCTATGGCTGATTTTGAAATAATGGGAGAAAGACAAATGTTGAGAAGAAGAAACAGAAATAAGACATCATCACCAATGTCTGAGACTTTGACAAGTGGGTCACGTGCAGACATCCAAAACAGACATTCATGCAGCGGCCTTCTGTTCAGAAAGGCGCCGTGCCCAGCCGGCCACCACCCCATGAGGTCCCGATACAGTGTGCTGTCGAGATGTGCCGGGTTAAACTAGGTTGTTGACTTAATGTGCGAGTCATCTTTAACTTAGTGTTGGGATTCGGGCTGAGGTGTTCTGAGAAGCAGTGCATAGAGCACATTTAATATTCATCTCATTATGAACATGAACTATGTGCACATTCAAAGAAAATTGCATACATGAAAAATAGCCTTGTTTCATACAAAACGACTGTGACACGACGACGATATAGGGCTAGGCAAGTTATGGAAGGAAATCATTTGCTAACATTTATTATCAACAGCTGATTATTTAGATTGTTTTGTAGATGTGACAACTTATTTAGGGTCTGCAAGCGAAGTATAAAGTATTTTTTTGTCTTCTTTTAAAGAGTTTAGCAGTATTAAGCCCGACTCACAACTTTTGCGTTTTTAGCCTGCGTCGGCCCAGCATTTTCCCTGGACGCACAACTTACGCGGATCAGACGGTGGACTGATGTACGTTCGATGAACTGATCATATGACCTGCGTCTCTGGGCGTCGAGGGTGCGTTTCTAATTGCTAAACACGCTGGGCCGACACAGCCTAAAAGCACAAATGTGTGATTCGGTCTTCAATATGATTTATGCCAAGAAAGATGGAGATATGCTTTGTATGCTTGGAATATAAAAGCAATTCAAGAATTACGTTTTTACTTTCCCAACAAAGAAAGGCAAATGAATCCCAAGTATCCAAACTTACAAAGTAAGTAAATACAATAAGAAAATAATATGAAAGGTACCACACACAATTGAAACCGAATTGTCGAAAAGGGGTTTGTCATAATTTTTAAGCCATGTTTTAAGAAAAAAAAATTAATTGTGTATTTCTTTATTTTCGTTGTAAGACGTCTCGCTGACAATGAATTGGGTCAGTTTGAGCTCAGGGTAAGCGTATCCCCTGCATGTTTATGCACTCCGCGGAACAGTAACACGAATACAATTTATGCTCGGTATACGATGGCGCTTGACTCAAATGCTTTCTTCCTTTTAAAGAGATCAACAAACTTTTCTCCCCTACAATCATGACTTCTATAACTCCCTATTATTGTCATTCTTCTTTTTCTTCTTCTTATTATTATCATCATGAACAATATTATTATTGTCATTATTTTTATTGTCATTATCATTACTACTATTTTTATTATTATCATTATTATTATTATTATTATTATTATTATTGAAATTATCATTATTATTATCACTATTATTATTGTTATCATTATTATTATTATTATTATTATTATTATTATTATTATTATTATTATTATTATTATTATTATTATTATTATTATCATTATTGTTAAATGTGTGGTGAGGCTAAACGTTCGCCTACCAAGTCTGCGACGTATCACATTTCAACTCTCCGTGGTCGCATATCGGCATATTAAAATTTCATTTCGTCATTCATTAGATTGGCTCGCGGTCACGACAATAATTGCGATTATTTCCGTCATTGNAAAGGCGCCGTGCCCAGCCGGCCACCACCCCATGAGGTCCCGATACAGTGTGCTGTCGAGATGTGCCGGGTTAAACTAGGTTGTTGACTTAATGTTTTAGACAGTGTAAGGTAAGTGTCGTTTTTTGTGCTGAAGTGTTTTGAGGAGCAGTGCATAGAATATTTAGTATTCGTCTCATTTCGAACATGAACTACGTGCACATTCCACGAATGCATATATGAACAATAGTCATGTTTCGAACAAAACGACCATACAACTCGATGAAGATAAAGAACTAGACAAGTTATGCAAGGAAAATAATTGCTAACATGTATCAACAGGTGAGGTGACAACTTATTCAGGGTCCGCGAGCGAAATATAGAGTGATGATATTTCGTTTTTTTTTAAGCCCAACTCACATCTTAAAGTTTTTAGCCTGCGTCGGCCCAGCGTTTTTGGAAATTAAAAACGCTCTCTGGATCAGACGGTGGACTGACGTTCGACTTGAGCTCAAGGATAGGAACGTACGCCGAGCGTCAATCTACCGTATGACCTGCGTTTCTGTGCGCGCGTCCAGGGACTGTTTTTAATTGCCAAATACGCTGGGCCGACACAGGCGAAAAGCACAAAGGTGTAATTCGGTCTTCAATCTGATTTATGCTAAGGGAGATGGATTTATGCTTTGTACGCTTGGAATAAAAAAAAATTCAAGAATTATGTTTTTGCTTTACCCAACAAAGAAAACAAAATGAATCCCAAGTACCCAAACTTAAAAACTAAGTAAAAAAAAAGAAAAAAGAATAATATGGAAGGTACAACACACAATTGAAACCAAGTTGTTGAAAAGGGGTTTGTTATTATCGTTAAACCATGCTTTAAGAAGAAAAAAATAATTGCGTATTTCTTAATTTTCGTTGTAAGATGTTTTGCTGATGCTGAATTTGGCTAGCTTGAGCTCAGAGTAAACGTGTCCCCATAATATTTGTGCACTCTGCGGAACAATAAAATCAGTTCAATTTACGCTTGGTATAAGTTGGCGCTTTACCCAAATGTTTTAGAAGTGGCTAAACGTTCGATCTACTTAATATATACCAAGTCTGCAACGTCTCACATTTCAAATCTCCGTGGTCGCATATCGGCATATTAAAATTTCATTTCGTCATTCATTAGATTGGCTCGCGGTCACGACAATAATTGCGATTATTTCCGTCATTGGTTTACTTGCGGTCGCTCGTGACAGGCCCCCAGTGCGAAATACGTCACCTTTCTCGTCTACGTAGGTGTTCAGAAAGTGGCTCACTAATTCGAGCCGAACATATGCATCAGAGTCTGTTTTCATCCCCGATCAAGATGGAATTCTTAGACGATGAAGCATTAATATTCATGGATCATGTTTACCTTAAACTAGGAAAATTTTCGTCGTTTATGCACCCGATCACGTATACTTCGAAGACGAGGATAAATATGAGTTCGCGGCTTTTTACCGTCTCACTTTTACTTCTCCGACATCACAGTTGATATTGCAACATCTGTCTGATTGTGATTAACGATCGCTATTTGGTTGACGAAGATTAAGATATGAACGATGTTGTTGCGTGTGGTCGTCATGTTTGTTCTCATGGGAATCATTGACGGCGGGCGGAAATCGACGACCAGGGGCAACATCGCTCTCCTGACACGACCACGCCCCGTGCTCCGTCCGAGTGACCGCATCATGCCGCTGCCTCTACTCGAAGACCCCCGTGATTACACCCGGCCCGACACTCGAGACCTCATCGAAAGCAAGCTACGCCGAAAGCTGGGCAACGCACTCGATGAGCGATGGATGTCGATCACCGAGCCGTCGTCCATATCGGGAAATGATGTCGATGATCCGCCGAATCCCCGCAACACCTGGCTACGACGACAGCTGAACTCGCTAAATCTCTCCCGCGACCTATCGATGGTAAACCTCTCCGCTCAAGAAGCGTCTTCGTTGGAGTCGTGGTTGATGTGGAAAGCGAACTGCATAGTTCACTACGAATGGGTGTACGTCGGACCACTCTTCTGGCCATCATGGGTCAAACACGGGACATGTCTGCAAAAGCCTTGCTCGTGGCCTGCTGGGATGACATGCGTACCTGGGGATAGCACCAACATCAGACTCTTACGATGGCATTGCCGTGGTCGTCCGACGTCAACGATCAGCAACGATGAATTATCACAGGCGAAGTCGTCTGGTGGTTCGTCTAGTGGCAAACTCTGCAAATGGCTCAAAGTGCCATATGTTATTACAACGCAATGTGTGTGCAGTTGCAGCTAATACTTGCTAACTTATACAACAAATCAAGTATTCATTTGCCCATTGAAAGACCAAGACTTGACACCAAACAAGTGAGACAATCTGAGACAATCAGATGTTGTTCTTGAGCGGTCATAAGTTTCTTATTTGAGATTTTTCACATCATGAGTGGAAATCGAAAGAAAGGAGTATAACTTGAAGATCTGTGGAATTATACATTTATCGTTTTTGATTATGTTCTTTTGAAAAAAATATATGAGAGTTAGAATTTACGTTTTGAATATAAAATTGTGCAACATTACGTAGCTATTGACACCATGTACAGTATTTGTATATCAAGTGTGCGAACATCAAAATGGCATAAACAGGTTCGATTTCATACAATGGATGAATGGAATTGTTAGTTCCATTTAGTTCTGCTGACATGAAGGAGCTTAGAATTTACACTTGTGGTAGTTGAATATGCTTTGAAAAAGAAGAAGAAGAAGGAGAAATAGGGTAAGACAAGAAAAAAAAAAACAACAAAAAAACATTGACGATTCTTTGTAGATGATTCATTGTTCATTTATTATCGCTTTTATTTATTCTATTATTAATTGTACTTTAAATGTTTCCGATACTGGAAAGATTGTGTTTGATTTAGTCGCAAAGGAAGAAAAAAAGCTTATAATTAGATCACTTTCGTAATTTATTCAAATTTTGTTCACGTTTGCCAAAAGACGAACTATGTATTCTAGTGTCACAAAATAATACAATATGGTACCGGTAGTCAAAATGCTTTTTGCAGACAAACATCGTAGCTTGTCCAACCTAGCAGCAATCACTGTATGATATCAACATTCATTTAACTGACATGCGATTAACCTATGTCAGGTGAACAACTAGTTTGTAATTGTGCGTTCGACAAAGAAGTTGGCATAATATTTGAATACATTACAAAAGAGGTCTCTTGACTTTTGTTGTATATGTTTTGCAAAAAAAAAAGGTCACATGACGATTCTATACAGATGAAATTCTATTTATTTATATATCAATGCTTCTATTATCTTTTAAACACATCAGCCAACAAGTAACTTTTTGTGACGGGGGAATTGTCAATAAGAAACATTACACGTAATGCATATCAATAATCTGGCTTGCTTGGGCCTGAAAATACGCATGCGTAAGTAATAAAACAGGAATAAAAAAGGTCACTTTTTAGAATATGGAACGAGCAAAATATTCAAACTCTTATTTGAATGCACGTTCTAAGAGTATTTTTTCTTGTGTTATCAATGAACAGACAAAGGTCATATGGCAAAAATATTTTGTGACGGAAAATGCATTCCCCATTTTCTCACAAGAGTCAAAAGACAAAATTATCGCCATAAAAAGTGTTTTTCTTTACAATTACACATATCCATGTTTAATAACAATCATGATTATGAATTGCTATATATGATTATGATTATTGTATTGACAATTTATGCAATTTCTAATCAATTAAATGTGCCAATTGTTACTGAAATTTAGGTTTTTGATGTAAATTGACAATTGTGATTGTAATATTTTTATAAACTGTTTTCATACATTTTTACTTTATTTTGGGGGCTTTTTTTCATTGGCTCTTCAATATAAAAAATAGCAATTTAATTTCAATCATGAAGGACATGAAAATAGAAATGAATACATTTTTTAAAAGTAGAAAATAATGATAAATGTATGCATTTCCCTTAAAATAGTAACGTTAAAAACAACAAAATAATTACGGATATGACATGCACTAACATAATTTTTGGTAAATACCGTATAAGGAATTGCATATACCAGGCATCGAAACTTTGGTTTCAAACGTGTCATAAAATTATAATGAAAAGTTGTGGCGCGACATTTTGAAGGTTTTGAAAGGGAATCGTGTCATAAATCCATGTCGGGTCGATCTCTGATTGCAACAGCGGCCCCTAACACAATATAGTGGCCCCGTAAACACGATTTAGTTTTTAACGCCATTTGAAAAAAAGTGAAGGGGTCTTTTGATCTGTTGATAACATTAACACATCCCTGATCCATCCTAAACTCTGCTAGAGGTAAAGCTGTTTATGATGATTGTTCTATTTAATGAATGTAATATGCAAGTGTTTTGATTTTCAAAATGTCTATTGTTATAAGCTTGTAGGTAATATGATTAGCTAATTCGGCACATAATTCATATCAAATCGAATTAATGTTAGCTGTGACAGAAAGGTCAAAAATAATTTCATTTAATTCGGGTCATTTGTTACCACTACAACCTATTCCGTCCCTTTACAATCATACCGGCCGTTGACTTTTGACATCTGAAAAGCTATTCCTATCGCCGTTATCAAAATTAAACACATATTTTCTTTGTGGTTTCTATTAATACATGTAATATGTTGACCTGGTTTATTTTTAGTGGATCATCACAGATTTGTTTTTGCTAGTCAACAAATTCAATTCAAAGCATTACCTGACGGAGAAGGGTTGTAATAGAATGTCGATATTTGAAACTGTCTCTAAACGGCCCGTGTTTTGAGGGGTTATTAAAGTATTTAAGTATGGGGGCGTCCCATCCAAATTTCTTTTGTGATTTGTTGACAGGGTGAGATTCGTCATATATTTGTTGGTAATCATTTAACTAACATTTATAGGGTTAACCTAAACTCTTTTTGTAAAATGATGAAATAGAATAGCAAAACAGTAATTCTTTGATCAGAATGATCTTAAAAGGAATTGAATTAACTTACAATATATTTAGTGTATAATTGAAACAAGTATGATTATTTTTTATCATATTGCTTTGTAAATATTTTCGGAGTTATTGACACATGCCTCATGAAAAAATAACATAATTTGTTATTGAATTGTGTACTGTTATATGATATTTGATTGTGTTTGACACTATTTAAACAAGCAATACAATTTTAACCTGACGAAGATACATAAATATCTTTATTTTGAAAATGCAGGAGTGTATTGGTTCACAAATAAGCACAATTTCTTTTCTATCTGTTTTTTGTTATTCTTTAAAGTAAACAGTTTCATTACAGGTAAGATGATTGAACAGTTCAACACAGATGTTGGAAATCGATTAAAGAAAAGACTAAATTTCATGTAAATTATTTTTGCTCTGCTCTTTGTGTTTCATTTAAAGCACTTATATGACTAAGATAACAGTTTATTTGGAATACGTTATAATAAATGTATTTCATCCAATTTTTGGATGCGACATAAAAATAGCACGTGGTAGAGCTCGACACAGAATTAACATTCCAATAAATTTATACAATTATTTCAGATTGTATCTCGTGTTGATAATGCTACCAAACCCGTGCAACCAGATTAATAGGGTTCAAATAAAAAAAGGGATTTAAAAAAGAGGATTTTCATAAAAAAATGGATTGTACAGACTTGTATGCCCCTTTTGAGTTTCAGGGGAGGGGGAGGGGGGGGGGGGTACCGCCCCTATTCCCCCAGTTGCGCGGATTTGAGCACGCTGAGTGTTTGAGTGTTCGCTTTATGAAATGCGACAAGGGGGGGGGGGGTGCCGATATCTTTTTACCATCATGTCTGGGTAAATTTCACCTAATCATCTGCTAATGTATACATCCCAAATGGAGGTGATCACGTAGTCTTGGGCCGCTGTGCACCAGGCGGGAGATTATTACACACACTATAGCAATCTGTGGGAAGTCTCGACAACACTTCGCACAAAAAGTTCACATTTGGGACAAAACGAAAGGAATAAGCTCCATGCTTTGTAACCGTGACAATGTTGGAATTTATATTTTTCAATATTCAATATCATACTGCTATTCATCCGCATTGACTTTACGATCTAAGTGACCTAGTTTTTTCTTTTTAAACAGATGTATTAAAGATAAATTAAACAAATAAATATCAATGATGAATAAATGGATTAACATACGAATAAACAAGTTGGTGAATGATGAAATGAATGAATATGAACAAATCAATAGATAAAGATATAAATAATCACATTAGTAGAGATATGAATAGTTGAATGAATGATAACGCGATTGGTAACAAATCGAATGAACAAAAGAGACCTGGAAAGACTATGTGACAACAAATATTTGAATATATCATCCTACTCTTACTATAATTCTTTCGCTCCCTCCAAATTATATTAAAATTATCATGCCGGTGTACGGTTCTGAAATTTAGCACGATTAAACGCAAAGTTAGAAGTTCATGTTCATGTTCCTAATCGAATTAAATTCATCCTCTTGATGTATGTTTTTTTTTTTAATTCCAGAGCAAAAATAATAAACCAAACAATCAAACAAATACAATTCAAAACAAAAAAGCCCCTAAAGACAGAACAAACAAAATAACAACAAAAATAACACCTTGAAAACAGATTCCGATCTAAATTTACAGAAGCCATTATTAACATCATACATTAAATCGTGTAACATTCAAGTGTATCGTTCCCGCCCCTCCAATAAGTCTAGAGCCCCGACAAGGTAGATTAAAATATGCCTATGAATGTAGGGGTCCTGGAACTCAGCATGCTTGAGACGCAAGGTGAGAAAACAACTCGACTCATGTTTCATTTTCATGATTGAATTAGACGGAACCACGTATAGGCTCTCATCACATGGACCTAGTTCAAGGGGTGGATCCTGTTCTTTTTTATTAGAGGGTTGATCAAAGAGGGGACCGATTTTTTTGTAATGTTCTTCGATCGATGGTATGAGAAGCAAATAGTGATAAAAAAAGTGGAAACAGAGCGAAAGGAAGAAGAGAGAGAGAGAGAGAGAGAAAGGAAAGAAGAAAGAGTGTGTGCGTGTGTGTTGTGTGTGTGATAGAGAGAGAGAGAGAGAGAGAGAGAGAGAGAGAGAAAGAAGTGACATAATAAGTGAATAAAAAAGATGTCCCATAATGATATTTCAAACTGTATTGCTTTAGGTACGAAAATGTTATGAAAAGAATATCAAATTTTAAAAGAAGTATTCATCCTTTCACATTCTATGAACCTTATTGATTAAGATAATTGCATGCATGACTGACCAAAAAACAATATCCTGAGCAATGCAACTGTGCCAAGTGGCCGGATGTATACCAAAATGACTTTTAACAGAACTTAAAAGAGAAAAGTTAGATTCTCGGAGAGCCGAAACCTTAGGATCTCGAGGTTTACGACGGAAATAAGGATGCTTATGCGTCTTAGATAAGGCGCCAAGGCAAGTTTGTATAAGTCGCCTTCTTGCCTTTCCGACCAAGTGACGAGGCGCATCAGTGAGCAAGTTGAACAACTCGCCTTTTCCGCTGTACTTATAAACTTCTGTATACATGGTATAGGGCTGTCGTAGCTTCTGAAACCGAAGGCATTGGCTTTCAGTGTATAGACAGGTTGTTTACACACACGGATACACACACAAAACATACTTACGAACACTAACAGACATGTAAACCGATATCACACACAAACACACACCCACACACACACCCACACACGCACACACGCACACACACACACACACACACACACACATACACACACCTACACATGCACGCACACACACATACGCACGCAGAAGCATACATCCATCACACAAGACCACACACCCCCACAAAACAATCATTTAGTCACCATTTCTTGAATACAAATCATATCAAAATGTTCAAAGGGTAATTTAAGTTCAAAATGGACATTATTGTAGGAGCTCATAACCTTTTTTTTTAATGAAAGCGTATTAAGTTCTGGAGATCAAAGACGAGCAAATAAATGCAACATGCTTCATCATTTTACTTGAGGATACATCAGTAGCTGACAGTCTACACTGGGAAGTGATGGAGGGCTTAATGCCCTCTATGAAACGTCAGTAAAAATGCCCTCTATGAAACGTCAGTAAAAAAAAAAAAAGGGGGGGGGGGGTGGGTGGCCTTTATGGGAGCACTGGATGTAAAGTGTGAAAGAGTCACAAAAGCCAGAAAAGGAAATACCAAAAGAAGAATTCTCCTTCAACAATAAATTTGTCTTTATGATATCATGACTTAAATAACAACGCTGTTTTTTTTAATCAATTTCCTCGAGGTGCCAATGGCGTGACATGTACACAAAATGATTGCAGAACGTCTACGAGCACTTCGTGGTGTAGGCATTAATGGTGGTGATGTCATGACAAGTTGGCGGAGGTGGTTCCTCAGATACTCCTTGTTTAACTACTCCCATCTGAACATCTTCTTGGGACATTTGGTCCTGCATGGTGGAGAACCCCATTGAGGGCGCATACCGCTCAGGGAAGGGGATGGATGAGGGCGCTGTACCGGACAGTGGTTGGTCGAAGGTATACGCCATCCCTGGGCAGCTAAACAGAGTATAGATGAAAATGCTCATTGCTAGCATATTCTAGTAATTATGAAATCAAAATTACCCTCACTGCAATTCAGTATTTTGGAGTGGATATTTAAAAAATGACACATGCTTGAAGTATGAATTTCACCATGAGCTTTTTATCTCATCTCATATGCGGTGATGATTATACTATTGTCAGAGTAAAACAACATTAAATACACGCTAAGGTGTTAACTATAACCGATTGTTGTTAAGTAAGACAGCGCAAAGATATTGTATACAACGCTAGATTTATCCATTTCAAATTTGACACTTATGTAATAATCATCATTTTTGTGTGATTGAATATGTATTTGAGTTGCACATATTATCTAAATACAAGTCTTTTTCATGATTTACTTTTCGATATTGGAACGGGTTACTCTGTCTTCTTCAAACGTCACATTATGCTGGCCGGTGATGTCTGGAGGCATTGCTCTTCTATCCTCCGTGCGAGTGGTCCAATAATCTTCTGAGTCTACCATGTCTCTGGCCCTAGAATTATTGATATATCTACTAACACCGAATAATACACCGAACAGAGTGCTACTTGCCATCATAGCAAGTCCAGTGATTCCTAACGTTGTTGTCGTCACGAGGCCCGTACGGTCGCTGTACGGCTCGCTTGCGTGAATCGACATGATCATCCCCGCGTTGAATAATATCGCGAAGAGTGCTGCATTGGTATATTCAACAATCTTCATAGTTCTGTCGCTACAACAGGGCTCGGATTGCTCAATCTCCATGTCGGGAAGAGACATTCTTTGAACAATTACTTCAGCAATGATTTATTTTTGCTTATCAATCATAAACGCTCTGAGACTGTTTCCAATGCGATTAGCGGCTACACAGTTATAAAGCTGAGTGTAATCTTAAACATATCCAGAGTCAATACACTATAAACATGATAAACTAACCAAACAATAGTTATTGTAGTTCTTCTACTACAACCACTACAACAGAATAGAGGTCAGAAAATTACAGCAATTGAAATCACTTGAACAGAAGAATGTATTTTAATCAGAATGGTACCATAATTGTACCATAGAGACATCGACATCTTATACGAAAGCATTGGTAAAACAACACAGATATAATTAGAAATTGGTCAGCAGAGAACTTTGCCCCTCCAAAAATTACAGCGTGATTAGTGTGTTAGTCATTTAGGTTAAAGTCTAAGTTTATGATAACAAACTTCTGCCTTGTTTTTAATTAAGTTTTATATGAATTCAATCATTGGTCTCTGAAACTGGGGTTACCCAATTTTCCTCAATTATTTGGCACAAATTAAGCCGTTTCACATCTCAATGATATATAAAGGTATATTCATTTTCTAACAGAATAATCAGTTTTCTTTTTTTTTTAATGAAATACTTCCTTGTGATGTAAAACATCAATCTTGAATACACAAATCAGCGTTGCAGTATTGCGAAACAAAATCACGTTTTGAATAGGAATTAGATACAGTATATTTATGGTTGAATTATTTCAGAATCTTAATTTCCTTTGGGTAATTTTAATAGACTACTATTATCTTTGAACCAATATTTTGGGGCATCACCAGTTGATACCCTGTGGACAGAAGGGACAAAGGCCTGGGACAAAGTCACCAACCTCAATTCAAGCATTTACAATACATGGAAAGAAAATAAATATCCACCCATCTTATTTTGTGGAAAATGTTGAGCAAGAGTCGCACCAGGGATTTTCTTTCGTGATCATGAACCTCTATTTACCTCTTGAATAAAGTTGTTTATATGCTTTGCCCCTTCTGCTCACAATGATGGCATGCTATAAAGCATTTTTTTTTAAAAAAACAATAATCTAATTATTTTCTGTCTCTTTTCCCCTAGCGTTATTTTTGGAATGTTTAAGTCTTAAATATCGTCTTGCACAATATTCCACCGCATAATTTCAGACTTTAGAATGATCGGACAATAAAGCAAAGGATATCTCTGAGTCAGCAAAATCTTATAAAAAATATCAAACTGCTGTACAAATCTCTGCAGAATATATATTTTCAAATCATGGAAAATATTCAACGTGATTTATCCTAAGCTTTCACTAACTTTTGCAGTTACATAGAAACCCCGATCGAACACGACTCAGCACGACTCTTTGTCTAGGACTCAGTTGGATACAAATTGTCAAAATCGTGCTGAGTGGTGTTGGATCGGGGTTGTGACTGGAGCCAGAAAGTCTGTGTAATTTGTTTATGAACCATCGATCTTTCATAAATATATAAATCGTAGAATTCATCCTTAAGATAAAATTCACATTTTATTCTCATGCCTATATCATATTTCATATTCTCAGTGATGACATCATGACGGGGCAGATGGATAGCGCTCTCTGCGGCTGAAGTGGAAATTACCACCTTTTGGTTTGTGGCAGCAGGGTCCAGTGAAGTCGACTCGTCGAATGGGACCACAGAAACGTTTTAATCAAACGGTTTCGTCCTCCAAATTGCTTTGACCTTGACTTCAGTCATCATGCACTTACGATGCAGTCACTGTAGAGTTTGAAGTTTGAAGAGGTACTTGAACTTGTCAAGGGTTGTGTTTCATAAAAAAAAGGCATGCACGACTCTACGACATCCTTGCCATCAGTCAATGATAACAACTGGCGCTGCAGTGAATCGCACCAAGGAAAGGGTTAGCAGTTGTTCGTACACTCGTGGGTAGATCTACGAATCACATGCAAACCAGGATTTTTCTTTCACCTCTACACGTCATTTCACATTCCCTGTAATGACGTCATCATACGACGGAGGAGGAGGGATGCCATCCTCCTCTGTTGAGGAGGAGTCGACCACGCCCATATGAGTATCGGTTGGTGGTGGTGGTGGTGGTGGTTGAGGGTATAGCGTGGTGTAGCTAATTGGTTGTTCTCCAGATGGTTGTGGATAGGACATCGACGGCGCTCCTGGGTTTGATGCAGATCCGTTCTGATCAGGCGGGTAGGGTGCTACTGGATAGCTGGATAGAATATGAGAACAAACATAATTATTCATAACATTGCACGATTTGCTTATGTACATCTCCAAAATATCGTAAGTGTTTTCACTGAGTGACTGTGGCAGAGGATAATGTTGCACAAAACCGGTTATGATTTGATTTAGATGTGCTCTTCTATGGAATTAAAATTAATTTCAGTGGATGTGCTTGGAATTGATGCGATGTCGGGATTCTTTTCTTTATGTTACATTATCCTTTGGATACTGTTAGCTTGTGAAAACACGGGTGGTATATACGATTACTATACACCTAAAATCGAGATGCTATTATTAATTTATTTGGAAAGCTATCTTTTACCAATCATATGTGTTCAACGTAGCGAGGTTTTTTTTACCCGAATTGAATTTAGTTTAGATGAATAGAATAATGGGTGCAATGTCGGGAACGAACTGTCAATCCATTGCGTGCACGGTACCATAGAGGTTGATGAAAACTAAGGCGAACACTCAAGTATGAGCTGTACAATGGCAATCGGGTGCTATTTGAACACCAAACCACTAGCAGTTTACATAGTGTAAACATTGTTGCCATCATTTTTGCAATACTAATGATGTGATCTAGGCCTGGACTACGCGGAACGTTTTGAGAAGTGTAGGCTTGAAAGCGGAGGGGCTGCCAATATTTTTTTCTGCTCTTTTACTTAATGTCATATAATTGATGTTTGTAGGGCTTTTATAGCGGGGGGGGGGGGGGGGGACTACAGTACCACCCCAACGCTTCATTTACCCGGTTTGACGGTCCTTATGAAAATGATCGGGATCCTGATTATATCCAGCTAACATTTGCTTACTGACATGACTGATACTATTACAAATATCGGGGACGTCACCAAATTAAATCAAAATAACAATATTTGAATGTTGATGATTTTTTTTTTTAAATATTGTAACGACAAATCGTAATTCAGCTTTATACCTTCGATTGTTTTTTTATACTTGAAAAACAAAACAAAACATTATCTATACTTATACGTATCTACTTTCCAGAGCTGTAGGTTGCGCAGACATTAGGTCCCGCATAGCTGGATTCAGGGGGCCGAAAATGCACCCTTCCCGGCCTTTTCTTGTCGGCTTGCCAGGCTGTCGGTAGGGTAGTCTTTCTTTCCCCCTCTTCTCATGCCTATACATGTATTGACAAATTTTGGATCCATCCACGCATGTGCCTGCATGGCGACCTGTATTGAATATATTTATTAATCAGTTTAATAAATAACAATATTACTGATACGTTCTTATATAGCGCCTATAACATTATGTTCTTTATCAGTCGTCCCTATAAGCGCTCCACAATGTGTCATAATTACACTGACTTTAGAAGTGCAACTTATTAACCTCGATCATGACGGTGTAACTTACCCTTGCGGTTGTTGCAGAGACTGATGACTACCTCCTGGATACGCGTTGTTGTACTGCATCACCATGGTAACCCCTCCGGGCGGCACAGAAGCTGATGACTGCATCATATAAGATCCCATCTCGTTCATGTTTGATACCGTGGAGGCACTCCCTTCAAAAGTCAATGTTGACACTGCCATATTCGGGTTGTCAGTACCATCTTCCAAACTTCCCGGGGAGTCTGACGGTGATGGCTTCTTCATCAGGTGACATCGTATCAAGACGGTGATCGCGACTATAAACGAGCCCTGGGAAAGGAAAATT
Source organism: Temnopleurus reevesii (assembly GCA_036244855.1). Classification (NCBI taxonomy): domain Eukaryota; kingdom Metazoa; phylum Echinodermata; class Echinoidea; order Temnopleuroida; family Temnopleuridae; genus Temnopleurus; species Temnopleurus reevesii. Next base: position 30,850 of record BQKZ01003477.1, read on the forward strand.
ATACCGGTGATGCCCAAAGCAGTCTCAGTCCATCCTCCAATGTTCGCCATGCCCATTCCAACGCCGAACACGACAATGCCCACGACATGGGCAACGTTGAGGATGGAAAACCACCTCGGCAATTGACTATCAGTTTCAGCGGTCGTTGAATCACCAGTTCGATTACCTCTTCTTCCAAATGTGAAGATGGCTGCACCGCCGTGATGTCGTCTACGACGTTGGATGCGATTCCGACGATTACGATTATGATTATTTGCTCGTCGCCGACGAGCGCGACCAGCGGCGCGACGACCTCTGCGTTCACCAACTCCCATTTTTCTAACCCTTTATCGTATTGCAAATCGGGCTAGCGCGAATCCTCGAATCTTACTATATCGGTGAAATTTAATCTGAAAGAAAAAGTATTAATGAAAGCGAATATTTAAAACTACACTTTAGTATGCCAAACTGATTTTTTTCTATCTCTTCATGTTATAGCTTTTTTTTGAAACGTTGACATTATCAATTTCAAATAATCTGATCATGGAGGAACTCTTGAAGTTGATGGACAGTATGATAGAACCATAGAGGTATATAGAGGTATATATCTTTATCAACCTTTTCCATTAAATAATTTGACTTTCAGCACCGAACGCCACATATTCATAATGATCATTCCGTATCTGTATAAAAAGTTAGAATCGCATAACCATTTTCTCATTTTCCAGTCATGCTCTTCGTTAAACATTAAACATATTCTGTATTAAAAGGTATACCATTGCCTACATTATACATTTTTCGTGGTGTTATTGGTAACTTTACTACAATACTAATAAACAAGTATGCTTTCATTCCTTGAACTTGATCTTTAAAATCCTTAACATGACATAATAATATAATATTTTGAATTGGCAGAACATTTCATCAATAATGATGTAACATCAGAATAAATGGTATCAGAAAATAACAAGATTTGCCAATCGAGTCTGACACCAGATTTTTTAACTTGAACTCGAACTTAAAGTATTTTTAAGTCTGGAAAACCTGTGAAGAACATGTCATAAACAATCAATGTCTAGAAAATGGTTCATATTTGAATGACTCATCGAAGTGTCATTGCAGTGAATTTGTGATTTAGTGCTTTGCAGCTACCTCTTAATTCAGGTAACTATGGACAATGTTTTGAAATCATGAGATTCTATGTTTTTGCAGGAGCCCAACTCCCTGGTTTTTGTATGTCACCAAGAATAAACTGCACGTCATACTTACAGAACATGTGACTCGGTAGATGGTATTCCGTAACTTCAGCAGTCATCTTTTGCTCTCAAGGTCCATGATATTTTACAGAAACGGGTACAATTTTTCATCTACGATGTCTGCTATACTTATAATATGATACACTGACTGTACACCAAACGAACACTGCATTCATGTCTCCATTATGATTGTACATGTTGTATGCGTAGTTATATCGAGTTACGTCATCTATGTTTGCGAAGCAGTTGAAATTCAAAGACTAACACTGATTTGTTGATTTGGTACAATGGTAGAGAAATAGTAAATGTTCAAACATATTTATCGTCCTGATTATGTGTTGATCAGATTCATTCTGAAGTAAGTGTATGTTTTTTTGCCCTGTGATCTTTAATGTGCCTTGGAATTATCATGGAAATGCGAGTTGGTTGGTTTAAACACTATATGTGAGGCTGCTGCAAAATTTACCTAACGCCTTTGGTTATTTAAGTTGATAATATTGATAATATTGTTTACTTGATAATTAAATGACTCATTGAGTCCCAATCAAACAGATGGAATAATTTAGAATCTGGTGAATATTTCCATGATAACGAATATATTATTTAAAATAGTCTACCCCAAAATTATAATTTTTTAAGAGGAGCAGAAAAAAAATTGGTGAGCAAAACAAAAAAGTTTGAGGAAAATCAGACAAGTAATAAAATAGTTGTGAATTTCTCAAATAATTTTGAAAAATCAGCAAATCAGTGAAAGTTTTCAGACATGTCGCCAATTTGATGACAACATGGGCGCACTAAATAACAGAATTTTATTTATATTCATGGTGCAAAGTTCATCATTTCTACGGAAAGATTAAAATGTTGTATGAATTCAAACATGCAAGTAGGGGATCTACCATTAAGATGTCCTATAGTTAAAGTTTTAAAGAAATGACATTTTTTTAGGGAAAAATAACATTTTACATCATCGATATATGTAAATATAATAGGTGTTCAGTTGTGCACCTATGACGTCATAAGTTGCGAATTTGTCTAAATATTGAAACATTCATAACGTTCTTATTAGTTGTCCGATTTTTTCAAACTTTTTTGGCTTTGCTCATCTAATACTTTCCGCTCCTGTTGAACAAATACGTTTTTTTTTGCGGGGGGGGGGGGGGGGGTAGACACTTCTTATAAGGAACAATTTTGCAAATAGATATGACATATCCCTTCCCAAGGGAGATAGTAGAATTTGATTATGGAGTTCTTTCATGTGACTACACACTAAGAAATTAGGGTGAAATTATGCACCCTTCAGGGCTGTCACCTGCTAGTAAAATGCCGTTGGTACAATGTGGGTAATGTGAGATAAAGCGAGCATCTGTGAATCGTCATATCAGACATAATTGCGTCACATTTTGTCATAAAAATTCCGAGGACCAATTCATCACATACCATGATAATGACATGAGTGTGATATGACATAAGTGTGTCATTTGCATTACATGTCCACGCAAACGATACAATGGAGGCTTTAAAAAATCATATTTATTTTATGTGTAGTTTAAAAAATATTGATGAAAATTATATTTTTTGTGATTGACCAAGCTATTCATATAATAAGTTCACATATTGCAGTCAATGATATTCATTAGCCAATGAAATTTGCATCACCCCCTCTTGCTCTCTTAAGGAAAAGAACTAAAGAAAATCTAAAGTCACATTTAATGGTTTAACGATCCTCGGTGTACTTACAATTTTTATAATAAAAAAGACCCAAACCTGATAAACCTGACGAAAAATCTTGTCCAATTTTTAAAAAAATATTTCTGGTCATTTTAATCACATTCTTGTCACTTTTATCGAGAAAACAATCAAGTGCCCTGAATAATTAACACTCGTTAATCTTCTAAGCGTGTTTAATTTTACCTATAAACAACTTTCTGAATTTTGAAACTGCTAAATTCATCGAACCGGTAAATATTTCCAAATCGCTTTTCCAGCCCAGTTTTTTTTCACTACGTTTCCTTATTTAGACATGTATTTACCATTTGAAAGTGCACATAAGCGATGTCATGCTAAAACATCATTTCAGATTAATCCTGAACATCTACAAAATTTGCAACAAATTTGTATATAACAACGAATCTAACATAGCCGCCTTTTCCTCGTCAGTGATAGAATAAGTTGTTAAACAAAATTGCAAATATCATGATAATGCACGGAAAAGTAATAAAATTACTTAAAGTGCGAACATCTAATACCATTAAATGACGGACGTAGAGAAGGGTAAATAATAGCCCATTGCTCCCCAAACCATTCGTTTCTAAAAACGTGTTACCGGTAACAGAAAGTCAATATGAAGGCACCCTCCAACCAAAGCCATTGCGAAATGTCGAACAAATAAAAAAAAAGGATAAAAACGTGAACAATAATGATGATAACTAACTATAACAATGATGGTATAAGTAATTGTACAAATGAAAGAGGAAGCAAAGAGGGGGNAATCAGAACAAAATGTTGGCTGTACATGTCAATGACGTTCAAATGAATAAATTCCAAACCCAAGAAAACGAAAGTGGACAAGTTTTTAGAGATAACTACCCATCAGAATCATCTGATGTTTAGCATCTTTATACTATATACGAATATAAACCATCCTATGAGCCAGTTTTGGAGAATATCTTTTTGTTTTGTAATTATTGGTGAACGAATACATAATTGATATAGGCGTGTCATTAGTAATTAGTCATTAAGTAAATCGTAAAAGAAATTATATGTCTTTTAAAAACCTCTCAAAAGATGGTTTATATTAATATAAAATATAAACATGCCAAATATCAAAGGATTCTGATGAGTAATTATCTCGAAAACTTGTCCACTTTCATTTTCTTAGGTTTGGAATTTGGAATTTGGAATTTATTCATTTGAACGTCATTGACATGTACAGCCAACATTTTGTTCTGATTGGAATTTGGAATTTGGAATTTATTCATTTGAACGTCATTGACATGTACAGCCAACATTTTGTTCTGATTACATTGTTTTTTTTTGCAAATTAGGAATTGTGTGAGAACATTTTTGTGCGCCTGAAATAATATGTCGAGGTTTATACTAGGACATAGCGACATTATTGAGGTGAATGCCATAAACAGTGATAGAAATGCTCTGAAACACAAATTTGTCATAAACTGCATAATACCCCCTTATATATTTCCAACCAGAGAACTCACTGAGATGACATAACAGCTACGACAAATCAAGGTCAATTCAATCATGGTAATAAATTGTAAAATGTGTTTATTACAAAATACGTATGAAAATCCAAAAAAAAAAAATAATGGCATTATATGCACATATAAAGGTAAAATGAATAACAAAGACCAATCCTTGTCAAAAGGCCAAGACAAGTTAGAAAATCATGAAGTCATAATTATGATACGAGACATTCTATTTTTTTTAAACATGATATGAACTATTTCTGAAAAACTAATTCAATACCTATTTGCGATGCTGTTCAAATCGGAACCGGGTTGCGATTGCTGTGTCCGCACAGTTGAATGCACGACGTACGGATCTGTCTTCTGTGGTCCACTTTATTTTACGGAAATAGTTTATATCGTGTTTTTTAAATCATTGCTACCATAATTGCGTATAAACTTCATGAACTTAGAACGTTAAAATGTTTAAAAAAAATAAACCGCCGCCAGAGCTGACCTGAATTTCAGTGAAATAGTGTAATTAGATTATTATTTCAAAGTCGACTTATATAAAAAAAACAAATCTGAATCATGTGATTTCTCTTCTTTCTGTGAAATTTCTAGTCTTCCGCCATCATTTTGAAGAGTGTTGTCATATGTGTTTTAGACGTCGCAGCGTCTGCGTATAGTATGTTCTTTTTCCTAATAAAAGTAGCACTTTCTTTGTGAAGAAATAAGAATAAAATATGCTTGGCTGACGCTCTTGCATGTCTATATTTCTGCCCACATGGAGCTTTCAATAAAAACTGAAATGTGTGGTAGAACTAAAATACATTCTACCGTACAATAGTGTTGGTCTGAGAGATGCTGAAAGGGGTGGTAAAGGAGGTGTTGACATTTTTTTATGCTTGCCAACCCATCTCAACCCCCCCCTCGGGTAGCCAAATTTGCTGAGAGGGGCGCCAACAGTTGAGCTCCCCCCGGCCCCCCGTATCAAAATCCTGAGTGCGCGCAAGTAATCGGTTCATTGAATCATAAATCTACACAAATCATGCTGAAAAACAGTTCACGGCTGGAAACTTTACTCATGGGAATAGAATACTAGTTTTCCCGTAAATATTAAATAAACAAATAAATACACAAATGATTACAGAGAGGCAAATAAATAGATGGATAGCAGTCTGAACGATTACACTGTATGCCTACAGATTGCTTCCAGTCTTGTAAACGATGTAATGCCGATATATATATGGCTAATAAAATCATATACATACTAGTTAACAGAGTTGCATGAATTATGAATACGTTTAGTATGTAAAAGAATACCACCGTCCAGAGATGACTCCGGTATTAAAAAGAGAATACGTCACATAAAACTCTTGAACTTGTCAAGAACGTATTAGAAATTGCACTAATTTCTATTAAGATTAATAATTCAGCCATGCTATATCATAAGGAGCTACTATTTCACCATTTTAAGAAAGTAAATGAGTTGTCAGTTGTCACAAACCACATACGAAAATAATTTGAACATTATTTCCCGAGAGCTGAAAAGGAAGTTCACTCGGAATAAAAAATAAATCATAACGAATTCCGTTACCTGATTATTACCCCGATAGGGAACACTTAAGAACTGATTTATCAGAAACGCATTGAACAATGTCCAGTGCACCATCAATGGTGCTACGTGAATCTCAATCCAACAGGTCTTAAAGGCAAAAGAATATAAAAACACGATCTGTGGCCGGGAAAATTAGTTGTTAAGGCATGAATTTTACGAGAGGTAGAACAAAATAAATAGCTTTAAATAAAACTTTTCTCAAAATTTTCTTTCCAAATCCTTGAAATTGAATGATGCTCTTCACATGTTTATCAGGACAGAGTCGTTGTTCACACTCGCACGCCTCAAGGTCTACACCGCACGATGCAAGTATGATGTTGATGGAATACTTCTTTCTTATGAGGTGCAATGCAAATGCCCAAGTGGGGATACACTGATAGCTCTGCAGATTGTAAATGTGGACAGAGCAGCCATAGTATGGTCCATCCATTAAGTTCCAGTACACTGCAGCAAACTTTTATACCGAAGAACATTATAGCTAGACATTTGGAAGAAATTATGACATGATATGATGATGATGATGATGATGATGATGATGACAACGATGATGATGATGAAAGTAAAGATGATAAAGATAATGATGAAGAAGTAACCTACTGAGGTCCAGTTTCATCCTCGTATTTGACATTCCCACTCATGACGTCAGTGTATGTTGGGGGCGGGGCGTCGTCATTGTTTTCGACATCGGTCACGCCCATATGGTCGATAGTTGGCGGCGGCTGTTGTACCGGGTAAGCGTAAGTTCCGGGAGGCGGTGCGTTTCCCGGTCCCGGCTGAGGTTGAGCGTAGGACGTGATAACTGGTTGCGGGGGAGGAATGGGTGTGGTATAGGCGTAGGGCGTCACCGGTTGGTTGGTTTGGGGTGGGTACTGCATAGGAGCTCCGGTTGCCTGGGCCGGTGGGTAAACAGACCCAGGGCTTGGGTAGCTGTATCTGAGGAGAACAAATGATAAAAAATATGAATTTATAAACGATTAAGGTTCATGTTATGATAAAATGCAATCACCAACCGAGCCTTACTGTGCTGAAACAATGAATGTGTGTGGAGTAACAATCTGTTCATTTAACATTGGTGTCATTGGTAATAATAGCTATACAGTGAGAAAATAATACATAAATCTTAACCCTAATATAGCCGGGCTTTTTTTGGTCTTCTATAGCCGATTGGGGGGGGGGGGGGGGGTTGATTCACCCCCCCCTTGAGAATTCGGCCGCCGATCACACGATCGCCGCGAAAATTTGCACATACGTCACCTATGGTAAACTCTACATAATTGTATGAAAAAATTCGAAAACTTTCATTCTTTTCAATTAATTATGCTAATTTATGCATGAAATCATTGTTTGGCTCTAAAGTAGAAAATAAAGCACCTAGAATCATATTTTTTGGTTTAAATATTCTCTGTAGCATTCCTATTAATGTTCTTGAAAAAAAAATCCGATACCATCATTAATTTCTTATGTATTTCCTTGTTTTGTGAATTTCTTATGTATTTCTATGTTTTTCGACCTTTTGTTTTTGTTATTTTTTTTACCCAAAATTATTGCAGGACATTAATAAGCATAATTATGCTAAAAATACATTGATTTGAGCCATGAAACAGAAAATAATCGTACCTTTCTGAAAATTGTGAGAAAACTCTATCTGCTTTGACTTTGTACACAAAATCACGTCTGACGTGTATGTATAAAAAGTCGCGTGGCGTCGTAACGGTACGCCTGATTTTCGCGAAAATGGTATCAAAAGTTGCGCGAGGCTTCAAAGTAAATAGTCATGGAGCGGCGCAGTAAAGAAATTTCGCGCGGCGGCGTTATCGCGGAAAATGTCGAGGGGGGGGGGGGGGTTGATTCAACCCCCGGCCGTTTTAGGGTTAAATAGCGCACTTTCAATTTCAACCATAATTCGTTGCTCAATGAGCTAAAGAGCAAATTACTTAAAAAATAAAGAAATAAAAATAGATTTTCACCCCAAACAATTTGAATTTCAAGCGTTTAATTTCGAGCAAAATGCATAGGAGCATGGACGTGATGTGATTGAATCGCTTGAGTATAGTTGGCTTAAAAACCAATCAGAGGCAATGAATTAAGACAAAAAAAAAACAACCCTCGAACGAAAAAAGTTTCATGGATACATGCATTAAAATTTTCAGACGATGTAAGGACATGTCACAGGGTTGGTCGGAAGTTAAATGCTTGCCCCATGATCTTCTTAAAATCGAGAGCTCAGGAGGAGTTTCACGAAGCTTGTCACCGGACATAATTAGTCAGCGGTGACAAATCTAATGAAACCCTTGACTTTATCAAACTGAAATGGCTAAAATGCACTATCGCTGACCGTTGATGTCATGGTAACTGTCGGAAAATGCCAGCTTGTCGCTGGCGACGAGCTTCATGATAAACCCACCGGAACGACTTAATACTATGTAAAAAAGATTTTGTTTTCGTGTAACTCTTGGACGAAACTTACCCTTGCACAGGTGCCCCTGGGTATGGTGGTGCTTGGCCTCTGGGGTACCCTGGCTGGGCTCCCATGGCAACCCCTCCTGGTTGTACCGCACCTGTTTGGATGATATACGATGTAGTCTCACTAACATTCGCAGAAGCAGCTGTCCCAAGACTCGCTGCTGATACCGTCACCGTTGTTCCTGCCCCCGTCGCACCCGCGGGGTCCGGTAGCTTCTCCATGTTACATCGGATGAGGACGACCACCGAGATGAAAGCGACGCCGATCACGAGGATCACCATGCCGACAATACCAAGGGCTGAACTGGCCCATCCTCCAATGTTCGCCATCACCATGCCCATGAAGACACCGAATATGCCAAACATGGTGAGGATAATGAGAAGAGCGACATACCCTGAGGTGACAGGTGCCCCAGGTTCTCCAGCAAAGTGTCCTCCACCTCCGCCTCCCCCACCGCGTCGTCGTCGGAATCGATACATAGGAGTACGACCGAAATGACCACCAATGTGATGGCGATTATGATGTCGGCGACGATTCTGACGACGGCGATGCTGACGATGGTGATGAGCGCGATGAGCTCGGCGGTGCACACCTCCTCTCCTTCTTTCGCCGACGCCCATGATGACGTGGTTGTGGTTCTAGCACGACTTTGGTGTGGCCTATTTTTTTTAAGCTGGAATTGATGGAAATAGAGTAACGAAAAGTTTAAAATGGAATTTTAGTTTAGAGCCATTTAACATCTAACCTTGTATCTGACTTTGAGCAGAAGGGACAAAGGGACTCGGACAAAGTAAACAACTTCAATCAAGCCCCATGAATTCATAAAAAACAGCTCCTCTCTGGCTATTCACCGAACGGAGGCGATACTAGTTCGATATTTTCCCGCAAAATAAGTGGGAAGGGTATTTGTTTGTGTGTATCTGGCTATCGTGGGTGCTTGAACACTGTTGAATGGAAGTTGTTTCGTTTATCCTAAACTTTTATCTATTCTGCTCATAGTGTTGTAGGGATTTCAATATGTTCCAAGTTGAAGTAAAACCCGCTGAAATCAGCACAGTAACATATTGTATTACAACCAGCATTATTTCACTAATTCGAAAGCACATGGGGAGGGGGGGGGGGTGGATTAATAGAAACTCACAAATCAACCATTCGAATTGACTTATCATGGTGTAAATAATTATACTAATGATATGATTCAAATTTGTTCAGAATTTACCAATAAAACGACTGGCGCGATTTTTTTGTGTAAGAGCACATGAAAGACATGGTTGTATTCAAACTGTTATTTTATTTAAAGTGATATTCTGATTTTGAAACAGCACTGGGTGCATTATGTAAATCTTTTCAGGTGCTTTAATGGTTCTGATAATAAATCTGTACATTTAGATGAAGAGACACTCCACAGAAGTTTTAACCCCGATCCTGTGACAGGATTATGAAAAGAAAGAAATAATTCGAGACAAATATACGCTCTGCTCGCTTTTGTGTGAAAAAAAATTGCCCATAGTTGGAAATAAATCATATCAAACCAAATCATTTTTGACGATCCTTTTGATCTCATCAGGGAGATGATAAATCAATTTATTATTTTGTGCATTTGCAGCGGTTGTCAAACTGATACTGCGGGCCTGTAACGTGAAAGACGCAATCAAACTTACGATAAATATTAATCGTACGGCTATATGATAAAACATGCATCAAAGAAAAACGCTCAATTAAACATTAACCTTATCTCTTTTAAATTACAGGCCCTATAACTGATACGGACCCCCGGCATATGCTGAAACAACTGTGTCTGGAATGAGAATTGAATTGACCGATTTACTAATATTTTCTAATTTCCGCACATTTTAAGCCAACGTAGTAAATCATGCATGTAAATGGTGTTCCTCAAACATGTCAGTAACATTGAACTACAGTACTTGGAGCCCGGTTTGTATAGATTATTAGTTGCTATTTCAGGCAAGCCTCTGGCAAGCTTGCGGATTGTAGAGAACCATGTTAGTGTCCAGAGCACGCATTCAATTTCTATCGGCCCACGGGTCCGCCTATTCAATAGCCACAACCATTCGTTGTACAGCGGGAATTTTCTACTTAACTCGGTATATTCTTTATCAAGTTTCGTTACAAAACGAGTATAGTATGGTTACATCATAAAAGTGAATAACTAGTCTGCATATTGTGCACATTAGATCTGACATTTAGAAGGGTAGGTTTGTTATTGAGCGCTAGACACAATACACGTCCCATCATACACGACAAACATGTGACGCCCTTCAGTATATAGAATTTTAGTCATACATTATAATGGGGACAATATATAGGTCAATTGAAAAATGAACGAATGAATGAATCAAGAAGTATTCACCTTGAAAAGTATGTTTCATTTCATAAACAAACGGCAACTCCTGGATATACTCATACCATGGAATAATAATTCCATGCCCTCTTATCATACACCCGTTCTCTCATGTACGGCGGGACAGCGCTTGCTGTATATATATATATATCCCCATTCAACAATTTATACTTGTAGCTATATACTAAACTCACTGGTCGATAACAAATGCATGCAATCAGACTTATAACATGTATATAATAACGAGCTGTGATTATATCATGAATCATACATACTTCTATGCTATCTCCGTATGGTATCTACGAGTTGCTCGGAGTCCATGGTTTTACAACTTAACCCCGTGACCTATATATGGTTCACTCCTCACGACTGCTGCACTGTAGAAATAGCCGATATATCGTTGTCCGCTCTCTCGTACACATATGATGAACTTGAATTTCAGCACGGTCAAAACATCACGTTGAATGCCCAATAAAATATGCTCGGTCCCGCCCGTTCATTTACGAAGGGGTGTTTCGCCTGCTTACAAGACAACACCCCATTCCGTTTTCGCAACAGTTTTGCTATATAATACTTCTGAGGAAGCACAAAACTGTAGTTACTTTCAGCAAAGGGTTCGCCTTGATTTCAGGTCGTTATGACAGGATCTAGTGAAACGTTGTTTACCATACGATAGTGGAACAACAATACACCAGTCATACGTCAATGAACAGCTGAGTGCAACTGGATTGTGTTGAGAATTGTATTTTGGCTTGATCAGTACCGATCGATACTCATTTGTTAGGAGAGTATCATATCACTTTGATGGTACATCCAAAACTGTCTCAGCGGTCACCTGTCTGTATAGGTCAATCCGAAAACAGAATGATGAATAAAACTTATTATAGGCCTAAGTTATGCATTCATTTATAATTATAAAAAGATTAGTTTTTATATTTCCCTATTTTCATATCACATGAAATTTCAAAAGGCTATTCCAATTTGTTACCTAAAATCGGGAACTCATATTTACATACATCCGTTTTCTCTAACGGACAAACGGTTTTTTTAATGTTTGTCTGCTGTGCAAATTCGCTAAAATAAAATTTAAACATTACTCTGAGTTAACGGAAGGAAGGATTATGATAATAGTAAGATAATAATGACGATGATAACAGTATGCCTATATACTGATTAATAGAGCGCATGATTCACTCTTTAGCCTGAAATTCACCAGCGCACATGGCATCTTAAGGAATTCCTGCCAGGTACCCATCTACCTAACCTGTGTAGAGTGCAGCACGATTTGGAAAACTACTTGCTATAAGAAATTAACGCCGTTGGAGAGTTTCGAGCGACTACTCTTTCGTTGAAAGGCGGGAATCAGAACACTACACCATGATGCTACCACATGTAAATGTGGATGTATGGAAATATTCCCGATTTTTTTTAAAAGAACTATTAATTTTACTCTTTTAATTATCAAAGACCTTGACTCATGCATGCTATAGTTGTGGAGATATCGTGACTACCAGACTGGACTGGTGGTCACGAAATAAGTATCCTCTTCTAGGCATCTTACTGTATGCAAAACATTGTGCTGCAATATAGTCCTGTATATGGCTGTCAACGAGAACAGCTGCTGTCCAGATCACGAGACGCGGAGCCCGCGATTCTCTGCATGGCTAGTCTAAGGCTCACAGACTTGCTTCCTGCAACAATTGTAAATAATCTACTGACGATTGCAGCCGCGAGTAGTAAGCCTTTGTAAAGGCTACGAAATAAATGGCGTCCACTCTCATTTCCTTTGGCAGAATATTATCAGCACTAGCCACTCTCACCCAGGTGCTATTTATGTACCAGTAAAAAACCGTCTTGAAGAGGTAATGAGAGCGCTTTGATAGATTGTGATAGGAGATGGCTATATCATTATCATCATTATTATCATTATAATCATTATTATTATCATTATTATCATTATCATTATTATCATTACCATCATTATTATCATTATTATTATTATTATTATTATTATTATTATTATTATTATTATTATTATCATTATCCTCTGTACAATGCTCATTGCATGGCCGGGAAAGATGAAAAAAAACAAGGGTGAACAAAATCTTCGTTGAGTCATTGTCGCGTAATTCATGATGTCTCTCATGATGTGAGTGACATAGCTTTATTCAAAGACGGCTAGATCTTAGTAGGTTTACATACAAGGGAATGCAACGATATTCAAAGGAATTAAAACAACAGATCTGCGTATGGTATGTTGATAATAATGCAGATTTTTCCTCCACATAGGCCTTCTGATTATNTGTCTGGAATGAGAATTGAATTGCCTGGTTTACTAACATTTTCTAATTTCCGCAAACTTTTAGCCAACGTAAATAGTGTTCCTTAAACATGTAAGTATTGAACTATACAGTACTTGGAACCCGCTTTGAATAGATTATTAGTTGCTATTTCAGGCTATGCTCTGGCAAGCTTGAGGATTGTTAGAGAACCATGTTGTTAGTGTCAGGAGCACGCATTCAATTTCCATCTATATATCGGCCGATTTATATTATATGATCAATAGCCACAACCATGCGATGTACAGCGGGAATTTTCTACTTAGCTCGGTAGAAAAAAAAACACGTCTGACAAATCAGTCAGCCGTACAGTGTTTATATGCATTCTTTATCGAGTTTCGTTATAAAATGAGTATAGTAATTATGTTTACATCATAAAAGTTGATAACTAGTCTGCGAATTGTGCACATTAGATCGGACATTTAGAAGGGTAGGTTTGTTAATTGAGCGCTAGACACAATATACTGTACATGTGTACGTGTCCCATCATACATGACAAACCTGTGAGCTAAGCCCTTCAGTATATAGAATTTTAGTCATACATTATAATGGGGGACAATATAGATCAATTGAATGAATGAATGATATATGAACGAATGAATGAATCAAGAAATATCCACCTTGAAAAGTATGATTCATTTCATAAACAAATGGTTCATTAATAAGGCAACTCCTGGATTATACTCATACCATGGAATGATAATTCCATGCTCTTGTTATACACCCGTTATCTCATGTATACGGCGGGACTTGCCTCGATATATCCCCATTCAACAGTTTATATACTCGTAGCTCTGCCATATCACTGGTCGATAATTAACATATGCATGCAATCAGACTTATAACATGTATATAATAACGAGCTGTGATTATATCATGAATCATACATACTTTTATACTATCTCCGTATGGCATCTACCATGTCTACGAGTTGCTCCATGGTTTCACAGCTTGACCCCGTGACCTATATGGTTCACTCCTCACGACGACTGCTGTACTGTAGAAATAGCCAATATATCGTTGTCCGCTCACTCGTACAAGTTGAACTTGAATTTCAACACGGTCAAAACATCACGTTGAATGCCCAATAAAATATGCTCGGTCCCGCCCGTTCATTTACGAAGGGGTGTTTCGCCTGCTTACAAGACAACGCCCCATTCCGTTTTCGCAACAGTTTTGCTATATAATACTTCTGAGGAAGCACAAAACTGTAGTTACTTTCAGCAAAGGGTTCGCCTTGATTTCAGGTCGTTATGACAGGATCTAGTGAAACGTTGTTTACCATACGATAGTGGAACAACAATACACCAGTCATACGTCAATGAACAGCTGAGTGCAACTGGATTGTGTTGAGAATTGTATTTTGGCTTGATCAGCACCGATTACTCATTTGTTAGGAGTGTTTCATATCTATCACTTTATTCACTTTGATGGTACATTCAAAACTGTCTCAGCGGTCACCTGACCGTAACGATCAATCCGAAAGCAGAATGATGAATAAAACTTATACATTTATGCATTCTTTATAAAAAAAGATTTGTTGTTATATTTGCCATTTTCATATCACACGAAATTCTGAAATAATGAAATTTCAAAAGGCTATTCCAATTTGTTACCTAAAATCGGGAACTCAAATTTACATACATCCGTTTTCTATAACGGACAAACGTTTTTTTTTTGTTTGTCTGCTGTGCAAATTCGCTAAAATAAAATTTAAACATTACTCTGAGTTAACGGAAGGAAGGATTATGATAATAGTAAGATAATAATGACGATGATAACAGTATGCCTATATACTGATTAATAGAGCGCATGATTCACTCTTTAGCCTGAAATTCACCAGCGCACATGGCATCTTAAGGAATTCCTGCCAGGTACCCATCTACCTAACCTGTGTAGAGTGCAGCACGATTTGGAAAACTACTTGCTATAAGAAATTAACGCCGTTGGAGAGTTTCGAGCGACTACTCTTTCGTTGAAAGGCGGGAATCAGAACACTACACCATGATGCTACCACATGTAAATGTGGATGTATGGAAATATTCCCGATTTTTTTTAAAAGAACTATTAATTTTACTCTTTTAATTATCAAAGACCTTGACTCATGCATGCTATAGTTGTGGAGATATCGTGACTACCAGACTGGACTGGTGGTCACGAAATAAGTATCCTCTTCTAGGCATCTTACTGTATGCAAAACATTGTGCTGCAATATAGTCCTGTATATGGCTGTCAACGAGAACAGCTGCTGTCCAGATCACGAGACGCGGAGCCCGCGATTCTCTGCATGGCTAGTCTAAGGCTCACAGACTTGCTTCCTGCAACAATTGTAAATATTCTACTGACGATTGCAGCCGCGAGTAGTAAGCCTTTGTAAAGGCTACGAAATAAATGGCGTCCACTCTCATTTCCTTTGGCAGAATATTATCAGCACTAGCCACTCTCACCCAGGTGCTATTTATGTACCAGTAAAAAACCGTCTTGAAGAGGTAATGAGAGCGCTTTGATAGATTGTGATAGGAGATGGCTATATCATTATCATCATTATTATCATTATAATCATTATTATTATCATTATTATCATTATCATTATTATCATTACCATCATTATTATCATTATTATTATTATTATTATTATTATTATTATTATTATTATTATTATTATCATTATCCTCTGTACAATGCTCATTGCATGGCCGGGAAAGATGAAAAAACAAGGGTGAACAAAATCTTCGTTGAGTCATTGTTGCGTACGGTAATTCATGATGTCTCTCATGTTGTGAGTGACATAGTTTTATTTAAAGACGGCTAGAACTTAGTAGGTTTACATACAAGGGAATGCAACGATATTCAAAGGAATTAAAACAACAGACCTGCGTATGGTATGTTGATGATAATGCAGATTTTTCCTCCACATAGGCCTTCTGATTATTGAACGAGTTAATAAATTACCGAATGTTAATATCATCAACAAGACACTGACGGTAAGCTCCCTGTAATGCTACCACCGTATGGTATGAAACGTCCATCTTCTGCGGCTGCCCTCACCAATATGGCGACGGGACTGCCCCACCGAGTTATTGAGCCTGGAATGGTGGTGGTGTGGAGTGCGGCATCTGCTGTATGAGGTCTTCGTAGAGAGTCCGTTGCCATTGCGACCGGTGTCGTATGCAATGAACTTGCAGGGCAGCTGAAAATTAATCAAAATAAAATTGGTTGAAATAATTAAGAAGGTTTCTTCACTCGTCTCTCCATCCAATATCTAATAAATTGATAAGAAGTAATGTAATGTAATGAAAATGATGAAAAATGACTCTGGAATATTTTTTTTAATATAACTTCGAAATAGTTATTCGCTACTTCAGCGGATCTATACAGACTCAGGATGAAAATAATCCTGACCGAAAGACCAAACCAAACAAGAACAACGACATCAATTCGTCCGTGTTTTCACGAAGTGATGGCAGCCTAAGGGTATTGCTGCATGCAAAACAAAGAAATCTCGACATAGCGCCAATCTATCAACGGGCATCCTATCGAATAATGTGTCAATTCTATAAAAGGACACGTTTCAATGGATTTGTAACTCATTTTGTGGAACTATACCCTCGGGTTCCCGTCATTTTGTGAAAACACAAACGAATTAAACCTCTTTCTACCTCAAAAATTACTTTAAAAAATTAAGGGTAAAATATCCAAGAATCTGGTCAAAAATTACTACTGGGTTTTTGATTATTTTTACTAGCATATGGTCCCTTCTGACGAAAAAGAGGACTAATCAATTTGTTGAAGAGTGCATCTAAGTTTCCTACCTTCTTGTTTTGTATGGCTCATAATGAACATCGAAGAGTGACGATTCTCGTACGACTTGAGCTGGGATCAACGAATGCGGTACGACACACAACCGACCTGGCTGGCCTTCCGGTCGTATTCGGTTATCATGACCGAATCCCGATCGGTTCCGAAGGATCGCTCGTCTCAGAGGTGTGATCCGAACGCCGTAGTAAACCAAGAAAGTGATGCCGAAGAGTGCCGAGGTACAGCCGAGTGTGAGTGCCGTCCGATCGTTCTTCCGAAGCCCCAGAACTGCAAGGGGCACCCCGCCGAAGATGGTGATGAGAGCCAAGGTAATCGGGAGACCGGACGGTGTGGCGGCGAGATGGTATTCGGTCAACCGCATTCCAACTTCTCGACCGATTAACGTTCTTCATTAATCATCCTCTTGATTATCGCTTAAAAAATGTTGTTACATTTTGTCCTCATCACCAACCTTTCTTTTACTTATTGCATTTAACAGAGAAATTTGAGATTTCGGAAGAAAAAAAAACTAAACCGAAAAGAAAACCGATTCCCTTCTAAACATTTTGCTTTTATGTCACTGCAAATTAATTCATTGTCTTGTTGCATGTTCCATTTCCCTTTCTTTTTTGTTTCTCAAAGTATACAGAGCAAGTAAGTTGCCAAGAGGCTAGGCGTGCGCATAACGACTGCGCGCACACCATTGTGTCGTCATAAAGACCCGAAACTACATAATTATTCATAATCCGCGCATCAATTTGGAAAATCTCTTCAACACTCAAATCCTTTCCATGGCGTATAGTATGATTCGGACTTCCTTCCATATATCCACGCGCGCACCGTGTGTGTGTGTGTGTGTGGGGGGGGGGGGGGG
>BQKZ01003477.1:49049-76143 GCA_036244855.1 Temnopleurus reevesii
GGGGGGGGGGGGGGGGGGGGAGGCTTGAGACTATTGGTTCTTATCTATCATTTGAAAAAAAAATATTTGAATAAGGATGATAAAAAACTTCAGCATTTTATTCCTCGGGATACATGAAGTTCAATAAAAACACATGTAAACGAAATATCATTATTTTGCTCTACTGCTACATATTTTATTTAATGAAGTTCACACAAGAAATAAATTGAGGTAACACATACATATTTTATACAAAAATATCGCTGAATGCATAATTACATTGCTTTCAAGTTTCATAAACATTATCTAATAGTTATTTATCTATTAGCAGAAGGGAGTCTCCAAGAAAATTCCCATTTAGCAGATAAACCAGATGTCTTAAACAGAACAAAACTGGTTGAGTAAAATTCGACAACTTATAAGAAAGCTATAAATATGAAAAATTTGGGGAAACTCAACGAAATTCACTATGCATTTTTTTTTAAATTTCATGCAGTCATGAATGGGCTGTTCAAGACAATCATGTGTAACATCGTATTTTTATCAACAAAATGAAAAAAAAATTAGAAAGGTTACACAAATTAATGTACTATCAAGATATCTATTAACATAGAATTAAATGTTCAAAGGACTTTTAATTCCTGTACACTGTGTCTAAACGGTATACATGTATGGATGGAGGTAACATTTTGCATTTTAGCTCTTTTGAACCAAAATGAAGATTGAAGCCTAGTATTTCCACAGCGTAATTCGTGTAAATTATTCACTACTCACATGACATTTGCAGCTTGATATTTTCAAAGTGAAAACAATTCATTTTGTTTATAGTCATGCTGCCAATTTTTTTTTATGACCCTTCCGGGTAATTATTGTCTCCATTAATATATCAACATTTAAGAAAAGAAAACACGAAATATCATGAGTAAACTATACATTTGAATTTAATCAATTATAACAATGAATGTAACAATACACCGGAATGCGATAGTCAATAACAGATCTTTGCGAACATTTAGTAAATTTAGTTCGGTGATTTGCAAATCAATGTCATAATTTACTTTAATAACCTTTACCATGTTTACCAAATATATCAATTTACCAATATAATTGTTTAATTAAATTACACTCAATATACACACAGGCGTAAATATTCAAAATTGAATGAGGAACGCCTTTAAATCTAATTTCACGCACAAAGTACATAATGAACTTTTCACTTCAATGGCCAAAGATCTCCAAAAGGAACTTACAGGTATGTATATAACTGCAAAGAAAGTAAGCCAAGAGACTTTAACCGTAATTCCCGAAAATATTTTACACACTACCACATTAATCGTTTGCCCAATCACATATTTGAATCACATTGACATTTTCATAATGTCTCTTTAGAATATCAAATTAATCTTTTTCCTTCATAATTTCAATTACTCAATTATCATAAATATTGCATCGTAACATCACATGATCACGATTTGTACAGAAAATTGAATGAATTGGAAGGTATGAAACATATTTATCGAAAATATATCCTGGCTTGAGTTTTAGTTGAAGATTTGTGGGGNTTGAGTAAAATTCGACAACTTATAAGAAAGCTATAAATATGAAAAATTTGGGGAAACTCAACGAAATTCACTATGCATTTTTTTTTAAATTTCATGCAGTCATGAATGGGCTGTTCAAGACAATCATGTGTAACATCGTATTTTTATCAACAAAATGAAAAAAAAATTAGAAAGGTTACACAAATTAATGTACTATCAATATATCTAGTAACATAGAATTAAGTGTTCAAAGGACTTTTAATTCCAGTACACTGTGTCTATACGGTACATGCATGGATGGAGGGAATTTTGCATTTTAGCAGTTTAGCTCTTTTGATGCACCAAAATGAAGATTGAAGTTTAGTATACACAGCGTAATTCGTGCAAATCATCACCCATTCACATGAAATTATTTTGCAGCTTATTATTTTTAAAGTGAAAACAATTCATTTTGTTTATATTCATGCTGCCAATTTTCTTTATGACCCTTCCGGGTAATTATTGTCTCCATTAATAGATCGACATTTCGGAAAAGAAAACACGAAATATCACAAGTAAACTATACATTTCAATTTAATCAATTATAACAATAAATGTTACAATACACCAGAATGCGATAACAGATCTAATTCAGTATCTTTGCGAACATTTAGTAAATGTAAGTCGGTGATTTGCAAATCAATATTATACGTTACTTTAACAATCTTTACCAAATACGAATATAATTGTTTGATTAAATTACACTCAATAAACACACAGGCGTAAATATTCGAAATTGAATGAGGAACGTCTTTAAATCTAAGTTCACGCACAAAGTACATAATGAACTTTTCACTTCAATAGCCAAAGATCTCCAAAAGGAACTGCAAAGAAAACAAGCTAAGAGACTTTACCGTAAGGTAATTTACTTTTTTTTGCCCGTAAACATAAATAAATTTATTAAAATGGAGCATCACACATAATGAGCAATTTTCCATTGCGGTATCAAGGAAAATATGTTACACACTACCACATTATTCGTTTTCCTAATCATATAGTTTTCCAGAACTTGAATCACATTGACCTGTTCATAATGTTATGAACATCTCCTTACAATATCAAATGAAAAAAGCGGCAAAATATTTCATAATTTCAGCTACTCAATTAGGCCTATACAAATTTATTGCATCGTCAAATCACATGTTCACGATTTGTACAGAAAATTGAATGAATTGGAAGGTATGAAACATATTTATCGAAAATATATCCTGGCTTGAGTTTTAGTTGAAGATTTGTGGGGGCACTTTCACATTGTCCACCCCCACCCTCCGCTGCCAGTGGGCGTAGCAATGTCCTTTTTTTTGTCTGAGATATAACTCATTTTTCATTCGCGAAAATCACCACAAAATTCATCTGGAAATACGTACGTCATCGAGAGAAGGAGCACATTTTTAATGGTACACCCAATGTCCACAAGACTTTCAACTGTCTCGCTTGCAGAAAATCTTGAAAACTTGTACAACGTTACTTTATCGTATAAAACTCTTGGATTAACTTCGTCCATAATGACAGAAAAAAACAATCCTAAATATATATAGCGAATTTTGTGATAAAAATGGACAAAACTAATGGGAAAATCGCGGATGACTGGCAAGGCTATACGTAGCGTATGAATAATAAATCAAAAACATGCAGCAATCCAAAACAATGTATTAATTTTGCACACAATATATTTGATATTGATATTTAAAAATTATCGTAATTATGTGTCGAAAATGGTCAAAGATGACTGATCGCCAAACGAAACCAACCAAAGAAGGGAAATCTCATGGCATGTATTTTTTTAAAAGCATACTTGACCTCTCGACCTATAGACAATTTTACGAAAGTGTCATATCCATGACGCCTGTAAAGCTAAACCTTTTTAAAAATGTTGATTGAAATTCCTAAAAATTCGATACATATAACAATAAGTATTTGTGGCACATTATATAAAATATCAAGAAATTTCATCAAGATATGCACTAGCTAATAGGGTAACGGACATGGCAGATCCTTGAATTTCCTGAACGGTGTCATTGAGCCTAGTCCGACAAGCTAGATTAACATATTTGTAATCGCTAAAATATCTCCCAGTTAGTCCATTCTAGTCTTGCTTGATAGCCCAAAAAATAAGTCTAGTCCACAAATTAGATGAATCGGACGGCGTATAAACTAAAAAACAACAAACTTTAAGAAGTAATCAATTTTAATCAAAGAGCTCTTTGATTTTAATCTACTTTACTGCACTCATCGAAATTAGAAATCAAATGTACGCATGTTTATAATCACAGCAAGAACACAATTCATATCATAAAACAATCTGTAGCTTTGATAATGCGACTCACATGAAACTATTCAATCTTCATTGACCAGTTTGTCGACCAAGACAAATCACACAACTCTGGATAATTCAATGAATATCTAGTCCAGTCGGCAAATGACTAGTCCAGTGGGATTGACTATTTTCATCAGTGGTGTACGCAAGCAAAGCTACATGGACTATAGTCAGTTTGACTAATTTGAATTTCGTCCAACCCCTGCCCGACTAGTCGAGGTATTCAGTGTCTAGCAGTTAATTGATTCGCATTTGAATTTCTATCATCTCTGGTGATCTCTATTGGTTTATCGTTAAGGTGCATTATCGCATCTTGATTTCTTTGGGTCCCCGATTTATGAGTAGTCCCCTCGCATCCCTCCGCATTACCAAATTACTCAGATTTTTCAAGAAACATCACAAAACCCATTTTTATAATTCTTAATAAAGGCTTTTGCATGCATCGCTCTGTGTTCTCTGAAGAAAAAAAAAAACGCTTTATAAATTCAAGTACTATCATTACTATCATTATTGATTTATTATTATTATTATTATTGTCGTTATTATCATTATCATTATCATTACTAGCATATTTTATTGTTATTATCACTATTAACATTAGTATTGTTTTCATTATCATTATAACTACTACTATTATTATTATCATTATTGATATTATCATTGATGAGAAGAAGGCTTCTCGGTACAACGAGTTATCATTCTTGGAAATGTGAGTGGTCCTGAAAAGGATCTACCCGATCCTACTTTACTCATTCTCTTGAAATTGATAAGAGCATGCTCATCGAAACGTCAAGGGTGTGTAGGTCCTTTTCAGGACCACTCACAGTTCCAAGAAAGATAACTCGTTGTACGGTGAAGTTTTCTTCTCAGCATTCATTCCCAAGTGAAACCTTCAAACAATGAAGGGGTGTATCTTATTGTATTTTCTAATTATTATTTGCACCCGTTCTATATGTTTCACCAAAAGAGGGAGGTCGGCACTGTCATCATCACCGTTACCATGACAGCTAAGCTAGGATGGAGGGCGGGTGCGAGATGTTGAGCGCCGCTCTGGTCATTACAGTCATCCGATTGGCAGCATTGTTCACACTCACGGCGTACGTTGTCATTTTGACAATATTCTTCTGTTTGCTCCGGACAGGTGCTTTGGCGGTTGCATTCTCGACGGACTTCATGTAAGGCGGTGTCGTTCAGATCCTTCACTGTAATGTACTGGTGTAAGAGATTCAAACAGTTATAATAATAATAATAATAACAATAATATTGATAATAATAAAAATAATGATAATAATAATATTGATAATAATAATAGTAATGATGATAATAATAATGATAATAATAATATTAATGATAATGATAATAATAATAATGATAATAATAATATTAATGATAATGATAATAATAATAATGGTAATAATGATATATTAATGATAATGATGATAATAATAATAATGATAATCATAATAACAATAACATCGATAATAATATTGATAATAATAAAAAATAATGATGAAAACAATAGTGATAATAATAATAGTAATGATGATAATAATAATGATAATAAGGATAATAATGATAATGATAATGAGAATAATAGTAATGATAATGATAACAATGATTAAAAAGATGTTGACCATAGCAGTAAAAAAAATGATGTTAAAATCGCAATGATGGTGACCATAATAATACTGTTACTACTGCTACTACTACTACAACTACTACAGCTACGACTACTACCACTACTAATACTATTATTATTATTATTATTATTATTATTATTATTATTATTATTATTATGATTATTATTATTCTTCTTATTATTATTATCATTATCATTATTGTTTAATATTATTTTTTAATAGTAACATACACCTCATTAGCATCATTCTGTGCTTTACCATCAATATATCTTAGTAAACCCGCATGTTCTTTTTTTTTCAGATTTCAGATATTTTTTATTTTTCACTCAAATCATAACAATTACAATTTAACAAAAACTTACATGGATATAAAAGAAAAAATATAAGAGTAAGATGAAATAACAAATATTAAATATTATGACAAATGGTACAAATATATAAACACGTTGCATTTGAAATTATATTTATAATGAGGAAAAACAGAGGCATCCAAAGAAAAGCTTAGCTTGTTTGAATCCACTTACTCTGCATGATTTACATCCAGTGACGCTAGTGATGTCAGTATCTTGAGTATGACAGTTACTATCCTGATCTCCTGTGCACGCCAGACATCGAATCTGTTCACAGAAAACACACACACACTGTAAAGCCCCAGTCACATAGAAACCACGATTCAACACGACTGAACACGACTCTTTGTCCAGGAATCGATTGGGTTATTTCCCAGTAAAATAGAAACCCCGATTCAACACGACTGATCACGACATTTTGTACAGGAATCGATCGTGTATAATGCCCCAGTCACATAGAAGCCCGGAAGCAACACGATTCAACACGACTCCTTGTCCTGACTGACGAAATTAACTGTGAACTTAACAAAGAGTCATGTTGCTTTCGGGGTTCTGTCCAATGTGACTGGGGCTTAAGATATGCTAAGAATGACAATATTCAATTAACTCTTTGACAACTGAATTGTGTAATCCCACATTGTGCAGTTCTAGTTGTCAGTTTCTGGTAGCTTCCAGTAGTCAATGGGTTGGATATTTCATTTCATTTCATTTCATTTATTTATTTATTTCGTTTCAATTTATGCATCGAAGGCCTTCATTTAAAACGTCCTCTCGAGTGAAATCGTTCACTCGGGAGGTCGAGCGAGTAGATTTTCAAAAAGAATGAAATTTCAGTAAGTTTGAGTCAATTTGTGTGTTTCTGCATTGCTTACAATGATCTATGTGATCACTCAGAAATTGTTTAGTTTGATGCAATCTGGCTGGCATGATAAAGTGACAGAAATTCGTAGCGGTTGGCAACTGTGCATAGAAAGGCTCAGCAGTATTGTTAGCCAAGTTTTTTTGGGGCATCGCTGTGATTATTCAAGTTGAATTGAAATATTTACCGTATCAGTACTAGGCGCTTGTGTCGTGGTCGTGGTAGATGTACCGTTTCCTGTGTTGTTAGAAAATCGACAGAAAGATAGAAAGAGAAAGAGAAAGAGAAAGAGAGAGAGGGAGAGACGCAGAGAGAGAGAGATAGAGAGAGAGACATGGAGAAACGGAGAGAGAGAGAGAGAGATATAGAGAGAAGAGAGAGATAGTGAAGGGAAAGAAAGAAGAGAAGAAAGAGAGAGAGAGAGAAAGAAAGAAAGAAAGAAAGAGAGAGAGAGAGAGAGAGAGAGAGAGAGAGAGAGTGTGATTTTAACAAACCATTATTATTTTCTGCTGTTCAAAATTGGTGGACGGAGAATTGTGGACGGAAGAAAACGAGTGCCCATCTGACAAGTGCTAAAACTGATGCGCACATCACTTGCGCACTTCTTGTTGTTATCTACCGTCCACAAGCCTATGTCCACCAATTTCGAAAACCCACTACTATGACGGTTAGATTCGATTACATTACATAATATGTAGCCCAGAACGACGTTTAACGTCTATAGTCGACTACGGACTATTACGGTCCAGTGCCCATCAAGGACTGTCGTTTTAAAGCAAAATGTCTATTTCATAGCCAAATTCAGTATCTTATTTTAGTTAAAGTAAGGGCTTCATGATCGACATGACTTTCGATCGGCGTATTGCGTATTGGCAACAACGATATTTGAAAATTTCCTTGCTTACTCACCTTGCCAAGCTAGCTCAGAGAATCGGAACACTTCGTATGATTTTCTGGTCAATTTTGTCGTCGCGTGTAATTTGCCCCGTTTCGGCTTTGGTTTTCATTAAAACGTATGAAATGCATATGTTCGCGATTGCCGAGGTACGAGCTATCGAAATATAACTTGCTCACTCGCTATTCCAGATAAAAAAAAATGCTGTATTTTTTTCTGTTCGCCAATCTTCGCAATCAAAATAGCCGCAGACAGTTTGCCACTAGTTTGCGCCCTCTGAACGTCATGTCGCTAGCCTTTAAAAGGGATATTTTGAAGATATGAAACAAACTTACCGGCTGTGGTATTTACAGCGACGGTTGAAGCAGCCATCACAGCGGTCGAGTTATCAGTACTAGCTCCAGTGGCAGATTCAGTTGTAGTACCAGCTATGGAGTAAGTTACAAAACAGTTAACAGTGGTTAAGGGGACTCATAGCTAAGAAAATGTCTAATTTGGGTAAAATATCATGATTTGGGGTAAGAATAAGAAAACAGTGAAAAGGGCTCTGTGCAGACATTTGGGATGCTTTACCTTCAGATTTAAAAAAGAAATTGCTGCAAAAGAAAGTTTATTTTTCTCTAGATTTGTGTTTTTCGAGGTATCTATGTATTCTATTGTTTTGTGGTTGCCATGGTAACCACTAAAGTAAATGAAGGAAAAATAGTGTGTAAGTTACAATGCCTCTGAAGAAACCACTTTAGAGTGATTTTAAGTGTAAAAAGTTAAGGATTCAGAAAATAGCTTTCTTAGCTATGAGTCCCCTTAAGAATTTAATAATTGATATTGCCCTCGACAGCAACTACAGATACAAAGTCAATTTGAATAGCGAACTTTGGCTAATGGCATATAGTCACATGCCCGTAGCCAGAATTGTCAAAGGGGTGGTGCTTTTTCAGAGGAGAATCAATTCCATGCTCAAAATATCTTGTTTTAATTACGAAACGGGAAAATTATAGACGAACATCGAAAAATTAATATGAATATTTGAGGGATAGTTACAATTATTAAAACAGTTAAACATTTTCAAATCAAATTGGCAACTTTATGTTATGTGCATTACGTGATGATGGCGTATTTTGTAAAGGTGCCTTGTACAAACGAGAAGGCGACTTGTAAAAATTCGCCATGACGCTGCACGCATAAGCGTCCGTATTTCATGTATTTCTGTCGGGGTTTCTGAAACCGTAAGGTTTTGGATCTCAGTGTAAACTAACTAGATACTGTTCTCTGTGAACATGTAATGATCTCCGTTTATTTATCTGGTTTTACCGCTTGTATTCTGAATGGAGTATGGTGTTCTCAAACTCTAGTCCACTTGAGGACTGTGTGTTCTGATGGCAGCCACCTCTGCATATTTTCTGACACTGAACACACATTGACTGCATAGCACTCAATCAGACAGTCCTTTCATAACCCTCTGATCTGTATACCCCTCTGATCGCGCCTCCAGGGCCCCGTGGTAACATTAAAGTTTGCGATTAATTGCTAATCTGATAGATATTGATATCAATCGCAAGTCTATGGGAAATCATGAAGTTTGCAATTGATCGCAAAATCAAATAGCAATTAATCGCAAACCTTTATGTTACGGGGCCCAGAGGAGTAAGCAGAGGGGTATACCGATCAGAGGGGTATCAGAGGGTTATGTAAGGACTCTGTGGTTGAGCGTTATTCAGTCCCTGTGTGTTCAGTGTAAGGGAATATGCAGAGGTGGGTGCTGTCAGAGCACACAGTCCTCAATTTGACTACTCAAACCCACCTGTTGAGGCAGTGGCTTGTACCACGACTAGACATGCTGTATCTGTTGAATAAAAGGAGACGATAATGACACATGTGACTTATAAGGCGCCAAATCCACTAGGATCTACTGCTCAAGGCACGCACAAAAAGAAAATAAGAGAGTGTAAAATAACAGGATAACATAGCATAACAAAGGCATCAGGGCACAAAAATATGGCATTGCATAGAAGTGAACTAATATAAGCTTGAACAAAAATTAGGCATCACTATCATCCTTAAGAGCTCCAAAAAAATTAAAATTCAAAATATGACCTGAAAACATTATATAGACATACTGTCTTAGTAAACAACGGAAATAATAACATTGGTCTATAACTTGAGGTATTTCAAATTATACTTGCAAAATATAGACAGCAATACTTACTCAACGCAACAAAAACCACGGCAATTGCAAACAGTTTTACTTCCATTTTTCGACTTCCCTGACCTAAAATAAATGGGATGAAGGAAGTTTACAGTTTACAATTTAATACGCTATTAATTCAAACAGTTATTTATTTTTTTAACAGATTGACAACTTTGGGTCACGTGACGTGACAGGGTGGTGACGCACGTTCGTCATTTCTCTACAATTTGCCAATTATGATCCCTGCTTTTTAATCCCTTGTTTTTTTTTTTGCCTTTAGAGCAAATCACTATTTGTTGATGAATTAAATTAAATATACATATACATATCTCCACCATTATGACCAATTAAGGAATGTATAGATTGTATAAAACACGAAATGATAAATAATCGAATGAATATGATTTAATAAATAATCAGATAATGAATTGTTCTAATTAATGTAATATAAATATTTTCAACACTTCTTCAATGACGTATCTAGTTCCAACGATTTCAAATTATACTATCAATTGATTGCATGCACATAAACTAATATTTCAATCATTACTGTTATTTTTCAGATGATATTGTTTTGTACAACTTATTATGTTTCTTATTGTTTTTCAAATCCCATTTTCTTCTCTTTTTCTATGATTTTTGTCATTGTAAATCCAAAGTGAAAAGAAATATTCCTTTATCTAAATTTACAGTGGTCATGGTGGTAATCATAATTTTACTGTCGTGAAAGCGTAATTACAATACAAAATATCTTTTTATCAAATAGATGTTTACTAAAATCATATTATCTACATAATTTTGTTATCTCTCCTTTATGAACAATATTTCAAATGCTATAATCAAGAATGTATATTCGACTAGATGAATACGTCGAGAAAATGAATTTTTCTTGCATGAAGAAGCAAAGAGATATAATACTTGTTCTAGAAAAGTGACGACCCTACGTCATCAACGCGTCATGTCACGTGACCCAAAGTTGCCAATTTACTAAAGATATAATTGTTTTAATAATCTTTATATATATTTTCGAATATGCATAACTTTCTTATCTGTTTTGATTTGTATTTCAGATTTTTTCGCTTTCAAAATTTAGAGAAAGTGCTCAACATGATTCTTTCTCAAAATACATGCAGAATCAATAAAGGAATGCTTGCTTAAGCGGAAAACCAACAGTTTGTTGACTTTTCCGAAAAAAGAAGAAAATGTGAAATCTTCGCAGAGTGAATGAGAAGCTGTCCGACATGACGCCACAAACTCCGTCAATGTTGCCGACGGATTCCGATCAGCGAAAGCGCCATGATCATGCACTGCAAGGTGGACCTGTAAGCTATAAAATGGTTTATGGAGAGTCGCCATAATTACTTTTTATCATTATTGGTATCAAATTAATTAGCTATATCCCATATACAGCCATGACAATGATCTGTATCGCAATATATTCATTATTTTGATATTAATTACAGGTGGTACTTCTTTTGATAGATTACAATGGCCCGTACAGAGATAGGAATTCCCTCACGTATCGTTTAAAGTCGTTGTTATGGCAACCATGGCATATCCACCATGTCGTCGTATTGAAACCTTTTGCAGATGATGGGCTATTTTGGTCATGGTGCATTATAAAAACTGACACTACAGCCTTCAAAAGACAACCACACCCCTGGTAAAGTATTTAGCATTGATGATTACCGACATTTTCGACAATTTGTTACGAACATTTGTAACTCTAAAATTAAATGAAGGTTTATCAATAAAGTTGCTTTCACTCAAGATTGCAAACTTTTCAATGTCTTGGGTCAGATTGACTGGGGATCAATATACGGTATGAAACATTTTGTGAATCGATGGAGGATTTGTACTTCCCGAACTGAACGTAACTCACACCGTATCCTTCTTTAAAAACAACACAACAACAACAACAAAAACAACACCCCCTTCCCCCTTGGGCTGCCAAGGAAAAAAAATATAAGAATATATAAGCAAAAATGTATGCTTAAAATCAACAACTGGCAACCCTAAAAATGAAAAATTTCCATACTGTGGGAGGGGAACACCCTCTCCCACAACCTTCCCCTCGCTAGTTTCGCGAGCTCGGGCTCGGGCGCTCCGCTCCCTCCCTGATATCTACCTCGGCATGAGAAATCATCTTGGGAAAAACTAAACCCGCCCCTGTAGGTTATTGATCACTCAGCTCCCCCCTCCCCACTTTCAAAAACGTTCCGCGGCCCCTGGGAAAGCATATTATGAATATGGCAAGGTTGCAAACTGTTTATGACACTGAATATAATTCAAAGATCCCATAGGAGTGTATGGTTTTAACCCAGCGATTGAGCAAAAAGGATAAAACTTGTTCTTATCTTCTTTCTATCGCTGCAAATTTTCAAACAAGCCGAAATGTTTATCTGTTTATATTGCTTTATTGCCCAGAGTTTGATGCTAGTCTCAAATAAGACGGTTTATTGATTGTATCGCTGACTAAATTCAAGTTAGGAATAAGGAGTAATTAGGTGTAATCTACTACTTGGGTGTAATTCGTCTGTCAAGTCACACCTTTTCATCTCGAAAATGTATATACTTTTTTTTTTCTAGATCCAGTTACTCTTTTTTTACGATAAAACAGTAAAGAACCAGGCTCTTTTGGGTGTGCCTTTTAAGACTATTGCTTCTGACATTTGTACGCCCTCCTCGTAATTCTTCATGATGTGGGGTTTCCCCGAGTCTTATATCTTCCACGAAGACAGTGACTAAGTTCAAGTCAAAGGTCTTAGAAATTTGGAACATTTGCTCACAACATTCCCTAACACGCCATTGTATTGCAACATAGTCAAATCCATTTTTATCTAACGCTTGTAAATATTTATATTTTTTGGGGCAAATGTTAAAACACACAAAGATTTACGGATGAGAATAAGGTTTAGTGAACACTTTATAAGTCATACTGGTTAGGAGAGTTTTATATTCAGCTATGCCCAAGGTACCGGAGACCAAAGACGACCAAAGCAGAAAACTGCCTTGACTAGGCTTGCATATTTTTCAATGACTTGTTGCAAAGTTCTGTTTATTCTCTGTCAATTAAAGGGTCTTTGCGTTATGCTAAATGTCAGAAACCCCAAATTGTATTTATTTAAAAGTCACCCGGTTGTAATAATTGGGAATAAGAAGACGGTCTGAATATAAAACATATCACTCACAACTCACCCATTATTATTATTATTATTATTATTATTATTATTATTATCATTATTGTAATTATTCTTATCATCATCATTATTATTATTATTATTACTATCATTCAATGAGTGTATGCATGGATGTATATATGTTTTAGGATTAAATTCATCGCCAAGTTGAGTCACTTGATCAAAGTTTAATTGATAAATATCTTTGAAAACTAGCATGATAATGTAAAAATGATCAAGAAAAGGTTAAAGAATAATACTTTTAACTGATCAAGCTGATACTGGTATGATAAATGAAAGAAAGAGATAAATACTTACCTTCTGGTACTTTGTGAAATAGACCGTGTAAACACAAATTTCGTTGAAGACAAATTTATGAAAAGAGGCTTTCCGAAAGAAAATGCAGCACACAGATGAAAATGATTGATCCGACTACTCTCTCCTTTTTTCTATACCAGTCTGCGAACTTTATGGGATCATATATAATCTTTATGATTGGGGTGGACGAAAGTCCGACGGCTGTGTGATTATGCGCATGCGCTCTATCGTTGTTTGTGCGTTGCCAGGCAATCCACCCACAAAGTATCAGCAGAATATTTACTTACTTTCATTTAATGTGATGCATTGAGATCATCTCTTTTCCAATGGAAAGTGGAAGTTTTCAAAGCTTCAAAATGACATTTTATCAATTTCAAGCTAAATAAATCGTACGAATACGACTGTTGAGAACATTGTTTATAAGAAAGAAGATGAACCTGATATAGCAACCCCTGTATAGAATACGTACGTAAGATGCACTTACTACTTAATTTCAAAACTTTGCATATAATAACACATCATTTTCGATAAGAGAGATTAAAACTTAGAGAGATTAAAGAATAAAACTTATTACGTATAAAGTTCAGTTTAAATATGTGCTAATAAAGGAGCAAGACAACAACACTAACAACAGCAACAACGACAACAGTCGCAGCAGGATTGACCATAATAAAACACGTATTTCGTGTCAGGTAACCTGTGCTTATTTTACGGAATTGATCATTGAATTTTGTTGAAAATGTTTTCCTATTTCCGTTTACATAGTAAAATTCTTACTTTTCAGGAAAATACATGTAAAAATGTTAAGGCCATCTCACACCTTCGTGTTTATAGCCTGCATCGGTCCAGCACTTTTGACAATTCAAAACGCTCCCCTAGCGCACAGTATATATGTTGATCAAACGGTGGACTGACGCTTAGCTTGCGCTCAAGGTGCGAACGCCGAACGTCAGTCCACCGTATGAGCTGCATCTATTAAAAAAATGCTAGGCAGATGCAAGCTAAGACTCAAAAGTGTGAGTCGGCCTTTGCGGTGTTTAAGTGAAATTGCCCTAAAATGTAGGTAATGGGATGAGGTGGATATAGGCTTTCATTGAAACCGTTCAACATTAATCTATCAAATTAAACTTGTCAACGATGCATGCAAATTTCATAGACATATTTTCAATTCAATTAATAAGTTGTGTTAGACACCATGGCAACTCAGTCTCGAGTGAATGACTTAATAGGCATTGCAATGTCATTTGGTTCATGTAAATGGAACACGAGATGCACGTTCACTGTCAGGGAGCTTTCATCTTTTCCAGCAACCAGTCAGAGTATTTTATTTTCTACATCCTCCTCTTTCCTTTCCTCAACCTCTCCTCCCACACCCTCCTCCCATCCCGTCGCTTTTATATCCCCTCTCTCTCCTTCACACTTTCTCCCGTCCTTCCACGTCGATCTTTACCCGTCTTAACCCCTCCTCATCTGCTCCTTGTCGTTTCTACTCCCTTTCCATTTCCTTCTCTTCCGATACATACATGTACTTCTCTTTTCTCCTTCATGATACTTTTCTTCCACTCACCTATAGATGTTTTCTCCACCCTTTCCATCTCCCCTCCTCTTCATATCGTTTCCCTATTACCCCTTCTCTCCTCCTCCACCTACACCTCCTTTCTTTATCCATTCCCATCCATTTTCCTAGCATTCATATTCAAAATTCAAAGAATGCATTTTATTCCACATTTATATTGCCTTGGCATTCATTCTTATCCAGTATCAATATTGCCCAAGTGACAAATCTATATTGCCCAGGCCTGCCCTAAATTATATAGCTGCCAATATCCACCGCGCGTGACAGTTATGTTTCCACTAAGGCAACTCCAATATTCGGTGGTTTAACACTAATAAAACATTTTTGATCCCAACATTTCTCTTCATGTTGAAAAAAATTATATATATTTATTTCCAAAATGAGCATACTGGTATGATTATTTACAGGTATACGCTCTTCAAAATTTTGGCTCAATATTACATGCTTACCTATTGGGCCAAATGAGCGTAATAATTTGTAAAAAATGCCCCGAATTGCATTGTTAAATTACATCCAGCAGACATAGATTAATGATGGATGTCCCCTTTCATTAAAACAATACTGACTTTTTTATCATTCCTTTTTAGAGTGTGTGATGATAGGCAACACAATATACATTCAATAGCGGATTACATGTTTTCACATTTTACTTTTACTCACACGATTCTGCTTGTCCCACATGACTATATTATGGCAGTTATGGGACAAACACAACGGTTGCCAAAATGATTGTTATTGTTACATCGCTATATTTCTGTTTGAAACGACACTTCCAAGTGCAGTCTCATAATTATGACAAAAATATTCACGATTTGTTAAAGATCATTGGTTTTTATTTTCTTTATTAATAATATTGTAAATAAAACGTTTTGCAAAATATTTACATAAAATAAGCGATCCTATTTTACATTAGTAAGTTTGATTTATACCCTTATCATATACATCAATAAATTGCCTGCAATTCTTATGATATTTGCATACGAACCATTAAACTGTTCATCAATTATAACGTTAAAAGGAAAACTGTCATCATAATAAAATACATCACCGCTAAATGTTGAGAAGATTGTGTATCTACACGCATGTCTGGTAAAAATAATCCTGTTAATTTTTTTTAACTTAAGATTTATGATCATATTCTGACAAAAACGAAAATGCAACTTATACTACATCATTAATGTGCACAAAAAATAAATGCTGATCAACGGCAACGGAAGGGTATCCAAATGCGTGAGACTACAACAAAATTGTGTAGAATATCTTGTTAAGTTCTAAAACATCATTTCACTTCATAAAAGTTTTTGGCTAACTTCATTTTGGAATTGATATGGACAAATTGGGATGTATTTTGTCATAATTTTGTCCAAATTAATTTGACTTTGTATGAGTACGCGACCAGATCTATTGCGTATAGGAAATGCCCAGAATTAGTTCTTGTGCACACACACCGTAATGCCCAATCGCCTCTCTGGTCTGTATTGGCCTTTTATCATACGTTATGACTTGTCATTTCAATTTATATATTAAACAACTATTTTGTTATGATTTATCAATTTGTTTATTCTACATATGATAGAATTTAGACAGCTTTTTTTTACACGAATATCAATTTCATAGCTCCTCCATTTGTTCGGATAGATTTGCCAGTAAATACCTTCGAATTTCATGATATTTCATTTAACATGTATAGATATGCCAAACTGTCAAGATATCTCACTTCAGCATTCCTCACTGCTCTGTACTAACTGACTAAAATGATTAATAACTCATTTGATTGAATGATAATAGTAGTGTCAGTTCTAACAATATAAAGAAAAAAAGTGGATGGCAGAAAAGCAATTATTGTGATTAGTTGATCCTGACAAAAATGAATTGCTTATCGCCAGGATACAATGGCGACAACAAACTGACGGAGCCTGGATTATCTGATTATAGACATGATATGCATTTAGTGGAAATTAATTTGGGACGAATTCTTACTAGCGTGCTTTCAAAATTGGTGGACGGGGGCTTGTGGATGATAGAAAACGAGTGCGCATCTGATGTGCACAATAAATGATGCGCTAATCAGATGCGCACTTGTTTTCTATCGTCCATGAACCTCCGTCCACAAATTTAGAAAACCAATCATCCGTATCAGACGGTAATGGAATAGTACTATGTTTTATATCTAAACAATTTGAACAAATTTTACAGAAAACACTAAAAGAACCTCTGGTTGAAACTTATTACTTTTTGTATCGGGGTACTAGTCATTAGCATTACGGTTTGCCTGCTTTTTTCCTCAAAGTGTTTAGTCTGTTGATGCCAAAATATTAATACAACGTGAGAAAGAAGTTATTTATAAATACAAATACAAATACAAATACAGATTTTACATGTTTTTTTTTCGGTTCAATTAAATTAAAAGTAACATTTTCTTCTTTTAATAACAAAACCACATTCTGACGTACAAATCAATAACAATCTAACAAATACAGCAAAGGTTGCTTTATTTCGTAAAATATAGTTACGCAAAATGTCATCATGCTGGAATTATTACCAAATCATTATGATTCCCTGAAAGGGAACAAAAAAAAAAAAAACCCTGACTGAATCCTGCGATTAAAAGCGATTGATTTAGTTTAAATGTCCTGCTTTAACGGTGTCGGGTCTCATATAACACCAGCATACATACGGATGCACCGTGTACTATATTTTCTATGCTGATCCCATCACAATACATTCGCTCATCAAAAAGGTGAATGGTGTTGTAGAATAATCATCTGCCTTCGAGCTCAGATGATACAGGGATAACGGGTGGCCCTGATGAGCTTTTACCATGTATAATTCATCACATCCATCATGATCATAATAACAATAGCGTAAATAAATGGGATGCTGGGCTCTAAAGAATACGCCACATATTTTCATTAGATATGCCCATCATATAAATTCAATTTATGCTACGCTCCCTCTGTACAGAAATTCGCGGGAAACACGATTGGCCAAATCATCCACATGCTTCAAGCGCAATCATATTTATTTTTTTTAAATTTGTTCCCATGCAGACCTCTTGAAAGAACACACTTATATTATTTATGACTACTGACTAGGCGATATGGTCATTCATTGCTAAATACAGCCATGCAACCTGGGCCCGATTGCATAAAAAGTTGCGTTTAAACGCAACTCTCAAAATTAAACGAAAGTACAAAATACGCACTTTTGATTGGTTGAAAATCGAGTTGCGTTAAATTTTCTGACTTGCATTTAACGCAACTCGTTATGTAAATAGTTTTTATTTTTATCATATTTGATTTATCTTTGTAAAATGTTCAATGCATTGGAAGCAATTATAATCCAATGCAATACAACCTGAACAAACATTTGAAATTATCCCATTTTATCGATTTCCTTTGAATGACAAACTCGGGAATAATAAGTGATATTATGATCTTGTATTGGATCAAACTCTCAAAGAAATCTAGTAGTGTCACATCACACGGTTGCGTTTCATAAAGCTGTTCGTAGATCTACGAACGATTGACACGTTCTCAAGCGTCATTCATTGCCAAGTGTAAGGGTCACTAGTCATTCATAGAGTCGTAGGCAGATCTACGAACAGCTTTATGAAACACAACCCTCGTGAGGAATACGTATGCGTGCTTGCAGAATAGTTTCATCATTGATCATGTTGATGATTGATGAAATGGTCGAAAGTATTCATTTGTATGGCAATATCATGTGAACTACGGCAATATGATTTACAAATTTACAAACTGCCAACAATATATAGTAGAGTACCGGTACCAAAGTTCAATCAACACGATATAAAGTATTTTCCAAAAGTTAAGTCGAACGCAATTTCAATGCTCCTTTGAAATGCTATTGAATTCGGTACCAGCTTGTCATTGTTGTGTCCGCACAAGTACAGTTGAATACACGGTGTACGGACCTATTGTCTGCGTTCTAGTTAACTTTTCGGAAATAGTTTATATCCTGTTAATCATTGTCAATAGTAAGTGAATAAAATTAAATATTCTTATTATAATACACGATCTGTTAGGATGCTACAACGTTGGAAAAGGTACACTGTTTCACCTTACAACAATGGGAGCATCCCTTTGTTTGTAATATGAAAAGGGGCAATATTGTACCATGTCCTCAGAATGCCATATTTACAACTATTTGGAAAATGCAATTGTTCGAAACGTGAATTTTGAACGAATGTAATTTGGTATCACTTTATTCCATGCCTATGCCTATAGGGCTTTACCAACTGAGCTGGTTTCTGCCAGTCATCAAACAGCGCGACTCAGTATCCATAAATGGTGGCAAAGCATTTCGTAAAGATGTCTCATAATTGATTCTAATTAAAACATTATCTTATCAAGGCCTACAACACTTATGATGTCACACCGGCCGGTAAAGGAGGATACACAGCTCATACATACAGAAGAGCATCTGGCCTGCATGGAACGACGTGGTCTTTCGTGTGATGGGTTCGAAACCACACAACTTCAGCGTTGTTTTTTTTTATATATCTTATGACAGTTTTGCGCCTTTATGAATGCAAAATGACACAGTTGTCATATTAGCTTCTGGTACGTAATAGTCATGTATACCTCGCATAATAATTTGCGCACATTCTCGTCTCTGTTGCAACTAGAATATACAGCGTTAGAACTTATGAACATTCACATTATGAACATTTCATACTGATTTATACATTTATCGGATGCTAAAAAAGGATCAATTGGGGAATCGAACCCACACCCTTAGCGTCACACAACCGTTAGAACAAACAGCCAGGTGCAACACTTCAATCGAATTACAATAAAGATTTTAAGCGAGGACCTCGACCACATTCATCCATACGAACCAATGATTGGTTTGTGAGCCGCAATCAGACCAACCCTGGAAATCATCAAAAGGAGTAGTCAGCTCCAGTAAAGTCGAGAAGTCAATGAGGGTTTCAAAACCTAGCTGTATTGACGTAGACCGAATCAAGCTCTGCGTATCTTAGCATTGAAGGACCAGACCTACATCTCTCTATTGCTGCTTTGGCTGTTTGTGAATCCTGACCTGGTGTCAACACTGGTTTCTTTGGAGCTATCTTTGGAGGTCGTCCAGTAGTTCTGGACTGAGAGTCTCTGACCTGTACAGTATCATAGACGTCTTCATCTCCAGAAGGTTGCACGGGAAGGGAGAGTTTCTTGCTGCAAGTAGGAAGTGACGCCGTTGACCGCCTTTGGTTCTCGTAGTAGTTATCTTGTCCGATAGAGTCTTGGCGCGGGCTTGCATATCCGATTTTGGAGGCAACCGGCTTGAGAGCCCTTCTTGCGTTCTCTGGTGTAACGACCAGGTCGTAATGGTTGCAAGGTTCGTAGTCTGAATCCTGAACAGCACCGGGGTGCTGACTTCCGGTTATTCCTACAAGGTCATAACTGTCACTAAGCAAAGGAGCGCGAGGGGTCACTCCGGGGACTTTGTCACCTACCACGTATGTGCATGTTACTCTGTCCTCCTTCCCAGGGATCGCTTTCTTGGCTGATGCTGGGGACATATCCCCAGGCTGGACATACATACCCTGTACGGGGAATGCGTGCTTGGCATCGCTTCCTCGCCTAGATCCGGGCTCTGATCTGCTCTCCCCCACGTGGTCATAAAGACTGGCATTCATCATGCCCGATGTGTTTGATATAAATCCAACAGAGCAATCCTCGATTGAAGATTTCGTACTTTCGTCCAATGACGGAAACTTTGCCAAAATGTGTTTCCTAGGTGATTCACCATCAACGCCATGTCGATTCTTCATTGGTGGTGACGAAGATTGCCCCTTTGACATGTCAATGTACTTTGTCTTTGGTACTGTGGGCAGTGCGAGATGGTTTGTCGCAGAGGGCGGTGCAACCAATGGTGAGGAACTCGGCTGATTCATTCTAGCTCTCGGCTTTGGCTTTGGCTTGGGAAGCGGCTTCCGGAAACCAACCGGAGACTCCTCGACCTGATAACAATCTGTGTGAGTTTTAGAAGGAACTTCTAAGGCTGGTTGGAGGGACGGTCGCATATCTTCTCTAAACGTCGTGTACTGGTTTTCGCTTACTGTAGGTCTCCGGTCTTTGACTGGGCTCTTCTGTAGACGTCCTGCTGACAATGATGTTACGTCCGACATCCTGATGCTTTCGAACTCATTGACATCCTTCGTCATTTTCGGCGGTTTGAGTGCTCCTTCCTCCGACTTGATTGCTTCGTACGTGCTCTCGTTTGGAAAGGCATCGGGAGGCATGAAGTCATATCCAGGGTTGGATGTGGCCGTCAGTTTACCCTTCTTTCCTTTGCCTTTCTTCTTCTGTTTGGGTCGGGTACCATTTCCAGAAGTCCCATTAACAATGGCATCGCTCGCCATGCCACCTGATAAACAAAATGGGAGAAAAACAAGAAATATGTTTTTACAGCCAATACTGTGGTATAGCCGTTAAAGCAAACGCTGGAAATTTTCTTGAACACGATATGATCTATTTCCATAAAGTCAAGTCGAACGCCAATTCAATGTTCCTGTGTAATGATATTCAAATCGTAACCGGCTTGTGATTGTTGCGTCCGCACAGTTCAATACACGGCGTACGGATCTATTGTTCCATAACCCGATAACCCACTTGATATTTTACGGAAATGCTTTATATCTTGTTCTTGAAAGAACTTTGAAAAATGACATTTACCAAAAGAAGTCATGTTAACAATGACACTTATTATTACCATGACGATAGTGATGATAACTCTCGACAGAACTACACCAAACCACAATATTGATGACGATAATANAGCGGTCGAGTTATCAGTACTAGCTCCAGTGGCAGCATCAGTTGTAGTACCAGCTATGGAGTAAGTTACAAAACAGTTAACAGTGGTTAAGGGGACTCATGAATAGCTAAGAAAATGTCTAATTTGGGTAAAATATCATGATTTAGGGTAAGAATAAGAAAACAATGAAAAGGGCTCTGTGCAGACATTTGGGATGCTTTACCTTCAGATTTCAAAAGAAATTGCAAAAAAACAAAGTTTAGTTTTCTCTAGATTTGTGTATTTCGAGCTATCTATGTATTATATTGTTTTGTGGTTGCCATGGTAACCACTAGAGTAAATGAAGAAAAAACAGTGTTTAAGTTACAATGCCTCTGGAGAAACCATTTTAGAGTGATTTTAAGTGTAAAAAGTTCAGGGTTCAGAAAATATCTTTCTTAGCTATGAGTCCCCTTAAGAATTTAATAATTGATATTGCCCTCGACAGAAACTACAGATACAAAGTCAATTTGAATAGCGAACTTTGGCTAATGGCATATAGTCACATGCCCGTAGCCAGAATTGTCAAAGGGGTGGTGCTTTTTCAAAGGAGAATTAATTCTATGCTCAAAATATCTTGTTTTAATTACGAAACGGGAAAATTATAGACGAACATCGAAAAATTAATATGAATATTTGAGGGATAGTTACAATTATTAAAACAGTTAAAACATTTTCAAATCAAATTGGCAACTTTATGTTAGGTGCATTACATGATGATGGCGTATTTTGTAAAGGTGCCTTGAACAAACGAAAAGGCGACTTGTAAAAATTCGCCTGAACGCTGGACGCATAGGCGTCCGTATTTCATGTATTTCTGTCGTATTTCATGTATTTCTGTCGGAGTTTCTGAAGCCGTAAGGCTTTGGTTCTCAGTGTTCCTAACTAGATACTGTTCTCTGTGAACATGTAATGATCTCCGTTTATTTATCTGGTTTTACCGCTTGTATTCTGAATGGAGTATGACGTTCTCAAACTCTAGTCCAGTTGAGGACTGTGTGTTCTGATAGCGCCCACCTCTGCATATTCTCTGACACTGAGCACACAGGGACTGCATAGCACTTAACCGGATAGTCCTTACATAATCCTCTGATCTGTATACCCCTCTGATCGCGCCTCCAGGGCCCCGTAACATAACAGTTTGCGAGTAATTGCTAATCTGATAGCGATTGATATCAATCGCAAGTCTATGGGAAATCATGTACTAAAGTTTGTAATTGATCGCAAAATCAAATAGCAATTAATCGCAAACCTTTATGTTACGGGGCCCAGAGGAATAATCAGAGGAGTATACAGATCCGAGGGGTATACAACAGGTCAGAGGGTTATGTAAGGACTCTGTGGTTGAGTGTTATTCAGTCGCTGTGTGTAAGGGAATATGCAGAAGTGGGTGTTATCAGAACACACAGTCCTCAACTGGACTACTCAAACCCACCTGTTGAGGCAGTGGCTTGTACCACGACTAGACATGCTGAATCTGTTGAATAAAAGGAGACGATAATGACACATGTGACTTATAAGGCGCCAAATCCACTAGGATCTACTGCTCAAGGCACGCACAAAAAGAAAATAAGAGAGTGTAAAATAACAGGATAACATAGCATAACAAAGGCATCAGGGCACAAAAATATAGCATTGCATAGAAGTGAACTAATATAAGCTTGAACAAAAATTAGGCATCACTATCATCCTTAAGAGCTCCAAAAAAATTAAAATTCAAAATATGACCAGCAAAAATTATGTAGGCACACCGTCTTAGTAAACAGCGGAATTAATAACATTGGTCAATAACTTGAGGTATTTCAAATTATACTTGCAATATATAAACAGCAATACTTACTCAATGCAACAAAAACCACGGCAATTGCGAACAGTTTTACCTCCATTTTGCGACTTCCCTGACCTAAAATAACTGGGATAAAGGAAGTTTACAGATAACAATTTAATACGCTATTAATTCAAACAGTTATTAATTTTTTAACAGATTGGCAACCTTGGGTCACGTGACGTGACAGGGTGATGACGCACGTTCGTCACTTCTCTACAATTTGCCAATCATGATCCCTGCTTTTTAATCCCTTGTTTTTTGCCTTTAAAGCAAATCAGTATTTGTTGATGAATTAAATTAAATATCTCCACAATTATGACCAATTAAGGAATGTATAGATTGTATAAAACACGAAATGATAAACAATTGAAAAAATATGATTTAGTAAACAATAAACAATAAGAAGATTTATTCAGATAATGAATTGCTCTTATCAATATAATACAAATATTTTCAACACTTCTTCAATGACGAATCTAGTTCCAACGATTTCAATTATACTATTCATTGATTGCATGCACATAAACTAATATTTCAATCATTACTGTTATTTTTCAGATGATATTGTTTTGTACAACTTATTATGTTTGTTATTGTTTTTCAAATCCCATTTTCTTCTCTTTTTCTATGATTTTTGTCATTGTAAATCCAAAGTGAAAAGAAATATTCCTTTATCTAAATTTACAGTGGTCATGGTGGTAATCATAATTTTACTGTCGTGAAAGCGTAATTACAATACAAAATAAATATCTTTTTATCAAATAGATCATATTATCATCATTATCTACATAATTATATTATCTCTCCTTCATGAACAATATTTCAAATGCTATAATCAAGAATGTATAGATGAATACGTCGAGAAAATGAATTATTCTTGCATCCTATGGCTGTGAAACAGAGCATGAAGAAGCAAAGAGATATAATACTTGTTCTAGAAAAGTGACGAACCTACGTCATCAACGCGTCATGTCACGTGACCCAAAGTTGCCAATTTGCTAAAGATATAATTGTTTTAATAGTCTTTATATATATTTTCAAATATGCATAACTTTCTTATCTATTTTGATTTGTATTTCTGATTTTTACGCTTTCAAAATTTAGAGAAAGGGTTCAACATGATTCTTCCTCAAAATACATGCAGAATCAATAAAGGAATGCTTGCTTGCGGTAAGCGAACAGTTTGTTGACTTTTCCGAAAAAAAGAAGAAAATGGGAAATCTTCGCAGAGTGAATGAGAAGCTGTCCGACATGACGCCACAAAATCCGTCAATGTTGCCGACGGATGCCCATCAGCGAAAGCGCCATGATCATGCACTGCAAGGTGGACCTGTAAGCTATAAAATGGTTTATGGAGAGTCGCCATAATTACTTTTTATCATTATTGGTATCAAATTAATTAGCTATATCCCATACAGCAATGACAATG
Source organism: Temnopleurus reevesii (assembly GCA_036244855.1). Lineage (NCBI taxonomy): Eukaryota > Metazoa > Echinodermata > Echinoidea > Temnopleuroida > Temnopleuridae > Temnopleurus > Temnopleurus reevesii. The sequence continues at coordinate 74,013 of BQKZ01003477.1, forward strand.
ACAATGATCTGTATCGTAATATATTCATTATTTTGATATTAATTACAGGTGGTACTTCTTTTGATGAATTACAATGGCCCATACAGAGATAGGAATTCCCTCACGTATCGTTTAAAGTCGTTGTTATGGCAACCATGGCATATCCACCATGTCGTCGTATTGAAACCTTTTGCAGATGATGGGCTATTTTGGTCATGGTGCATTATAAAAACTGACACTACAGCCTTCAAAAGACAACCACACCCCTGGTAAAGTATTTAGCATTGATGATTACCGACATTTTCGACAATTTGTTACGAACATTTGTAACTCTAAAATTAAATGAAGGTTTATCAATAAAGTTGCTTTCACTCAAGATTGCAAACTTTTCAATGTCTTGGGTCAGATTGACTGGGGATCAATATACGGTATGAAACATTTTGTGAATCGATGGAGGATTTGTACTTCCCGAACTGAACGTAACTCACACCGTATCCTTCTTTAAAAACAACACAACAACAACAACAAAAACAACACCCCCTTCCCCCTTGGGCTGCCAAGGAAAAAAAATATAAGAATATATAAGCAAAAATGTATGCTTAAAATCAACAACTGGCAGCCCTAAGAATGAAAAATTTCCATACTGTGGGAGGGGAACACCCTCTCCCACAACCTTCCCCTCGCTAGTTTCGCGAGCTCGGGCTCGGGCGCTCCGCTCCCTCCCTGATATCTACCTCGGCATGAGAAATCATCTTGGGAAAAACTAAACCCGCCCCTGTAGGTTATTGATCACTCAGCTCCCCCCTCCCCACTTTCAAAAACGTTCCGCGGCCCCTGGGAAAGCATATTATGAATATGGCAAGGTTGCAAACTGTTTATGACACTGAATATAATTCAAAGATCCCATAGGAGTGTATGGTTTTAACCTTGCGATTGAGCAATAAGGATAAAACTTGTTCTTATCTTCTTTCTATCGCTGCAAATTTTCAAACAAGCCGAAATGTTTATCTGTTTATATTGCTTTATTGCCCAGAGTTTGATGCTAGTCTCAAATAAGACGGATTATTGATTGTATCGCTGACTAAATTCAAGTTAGGAATAAGGAGTAATTAGGTGTAATCTACTACTTGGGTGTAATTCGTCTGTCAAGTCACACCTTTTCATCTCGAAAATGTATATACTTTTTTTTTTCTAGATCCAGTTACTCTTTTTTTACGATAAAACAGTAAAGAACCAGGCTCTTTTGGGTGTGCCTTTTAAGACTATTGCTTCTGACATTTGTACGCCCTCCTCGTAATTCTTCATGATGTGGGGTTTCCCCGAGTCTTATATCTTCCACGAAGACAGTGACTAAGTTCAAGTCAAAGGTCTTAGAAATTTGGAACATTTGCTCACAACATTCCCTAACACGCCATTGTATTGCAACATAGTCAAATCCATTTTTATCTAACGCTTGTAAATATTTATATTTTTTGGGGCAAATGTTAAAACACACAAAGATTTACGGATGAGAATAAGGTTTAGTGAACACTTTATAAGTCATACTGGTTAGGAGAGTTTTATATTCAGCTATGCCCAAGGTACCGGAGACCAAAGACGACCAAAGCAGAAAACTGCCTTGACTAGGCTTGCATATTTTTCAATGACTTGTTGCAAAGTTCTGTTTATTCTCTGTCAATTAAAGGGTCTTTGCGTTATGCTACATGTCAAAAACCCCAAATTGTATTTATTTAAAAGTCACCCGGTTGTAATAATTGGGAATAAGAAGACGGTCTGAATATAAAACATATCACTCACAACTCACCCGATAAAGCACCCTATAAATGTTATCATTATCATCATCATTATTATTATTATTATTATTATTATTATTATTATTATTAGTATTATTATTATTATTATCATTATTTTCATTATTTTAATTATTATTATTATCATCATCATCATCATTATTATTATTATTATAGGATTTTCCGGCCAAATTCATAGGATTTTCATTTGAATCAATACTTTTTGCATTTGAATTAGCGTCGATCGTTTTTGCCGTGCAAATTGTCATTCAATTTTTTTATTTTTTCATCACATTTGCGACGTTTGTCGAATATTTGTGAGGTCTTATCATTCGATTGAGAAACGAGTCAGTTAGCATTCA
>BQKZ01003478.1:21254-33978 GCA_036244855.1 Temnopleurus reevesii
TCTCTTTAACTTTAGTGGGACAGTTGTAAAGTTGTATGCCGAGAACTGGTTATGCCTTAACCAAAGTGACATTGTACTTCTCAAAGTGACATCAACTTCTCATCACGCAAATCAATTTAAAGAAATTTTCTTAAAGTTTTTAAAGATTCTTAAAGTTTTTAAAGATTACAAATCAATAGACAAAATAAAATCGTGTTGAGAACGTTTGATGATTTTAGCAAAATGAAAAAGAAAGAAATACGAGATTTACATGTACATAATGATAGAAAATGAGCGCATGCATGTGTGTATATGAGTATGTATGGGTGTGTGTGCGTATGTATGTCTGTACACCAGAGTGGTTTTAGAAACGTTAAGGTGTACACCCACTTTTTCTCTCTTTTTGTCAAAGCTCATTTAGGTAAATTCATTAAGTCCATAATAAATAAAAGAAGGGAGTTCTAAAAATGAAATGATTACCGTATGTATGTTGATGATAAACCTTTATGTTGTTTAACCTACATGTATATATAATATTGTTTTATTGTCTTTAGACCAGTGATATTTTTCTCATATTGTATAATTTGCTTTAAGTAACGCAAACCCAGTATGTTTACGATGTTCTGATATTTTCTATATCATGTATAAGAATGATGCTAAAACCCGTATTGACAAAAAGACATTAATGTATTTTCCTTTATGTGAAAAAAATATTGATTTTCTTATGTTAATGAAGTTTAATAAAGCAATTTCAATTTCAATTTCAAAGCGGACATCCAATATTGTTGTTATTCATCTGAGGGATATTTTTATACCTTTTATTTTTATGTTAATTTGATCATCGTCGCTATCTTTGATTGAACCTGTAGCCTACATCTAAAAAAAACTTAATGTATCTTTGTATTATTTTCACTTGTATACATTTTTGCATACACAGTAAAAAAAAAAAAAATTAAAGTGCAACTTTGCACGTTTAATTGTGCAAAGTGATGCAACACCGAGAAAACCGTTTAGGGTGAATCTAGACACCCTTTTTCATAAAAGAGCAATATAAAGATACAAAATATGTTTGGAAATGTGACTGTTGTGGGGTTCTAACCCGCATGAAGGACTCACCGACTGAGCTGCGGAATCCTGTAGACCAATTGCTCATTTATGAGACATAAAATATGGGCATGGACAATTCGACAACCATGCCAATAATTTCCAGTGATAACATGTTAAGGTTTTTACTCGTGGCCCGTGACATGTTCCAATGTCACATTAATTGTTCTTTGCTCAATAAGAGCTGATGGACAGCTCAGCAAGTCGGTAAAACGGCCCTTTATTAATGAAGCGATTTTTCATGGCTCGTGTTAGAGCCCATAGCTACGGGTATGATAGTTTATAAAATCTTGCACGCTCAGGAAATGAGCAATATTTCACCTATGCATGTATGAAAGAAATATGTAATATTGCACTATAAAAGGGAGCTCCCGGCGTTGCAAGGTGGATGTATGAACACAAAGTTCACTCATTTATCTTAAGGAGTTACTGTGATGCCGCACAGATGAAACCATCAGAAACATGATATAGATATGCACCCTAAACAAAATATTTTCTCAGATGGGAAAACAAAGAAATAGCTGTGGTGCTTAACACCGTAACACGAACAATATATGATGTTTAATTGTGATGCTGATTCAATTGGACAAAGGTTTCGCTGACCTAGTCATGCAAGTTATATTTTTACAGTATTTAGGTGCAAGCGAACGTACTTAGTGCCCCCAAACTAAAAATTAAAATGACGATTTCTTAATTGCCCGCATTTGCCCGCGAATATCAATAGTATAGGTTTATCTGACAGAATGACAACTGCAAAAAGCAACGTGAAGCGTACAACATGTCGAAACGTGTGAAAATTAGTAAAATCAAGTCGAAAATAAGATAGCATTTTTCAATTTTTTTAGCTATATCTTCAGGAGTTCCTATTGAGATGACACGAAAATTTGAAAATATTTTCTTGGTCGCGATAAAAAAACAACTGTACATCTACCGCATAAGTTTGGAAATCCCTGAAATGTACTGCGCATCATAATCTTAAAAAGCTGTTTGATGTCTCTTCCAGCTCTAGAGATAGGGATCAATTAAAGGATACGAAGCCCAGTAATTTTATTGTTGTTCTTTTCAATTATTCAATTAAATTCAATTCCAAATAACATTTTTGTGTTTTGTTATCACTCCTGTTGCTTAAAGCCCCTTGGTTGCAAGGTGCAATATTGCATCCTTTGATTTGATCCATTCATCAGTAGCGACATATACATGACATGATAACAATAGTCCAAAAGGCTTTTTTCCAATGGAGTTCTCGACGCTAAATAAAACACTAGATAGTAAACAAAAGAAATGGAACTAAGACAAAGATCTACCCTGAAAATGAATAGACAATGAAAATATATATAGATGTTTTAAAGAGTAAATGGAAGAAATTTTTGATGAAGTCTTACGATCATGTCTTGCAATATCGTTTTCTTGACCACTGCCATTGCTACAGATCTGGTATACGCCATTCTTTATTACATTGGCAATTCAGCCTTTGGTTGCAAAAATGATTTTAATTGTGATTCAATAAATATACCATTACTTCTACTACTACTATCATGGATAAAATAGATGTCTTCTCTTTATGCGCATCATCAATCATATTGCGTTGAATCTCGCACTCATATAAGTCAACTCAACTTTTCATTACTACTCCAATTTCTTTCCTCATTCTCTCCCCTCCCTCTTTTGTCCTAGATACATTTTTTTTTTTCAAACATATCTTATAATGTTTTATTCTTCTCCTCTAAAAGTTTTTCTCTGTTGGTCTTTTGTTGGTCGGTTAGTCTGTTGGTCCTTTCTTCATCTCTTGCTATAAATTACATTCAAAATTGTGATTTCAAGATATGATCTAACTAAGGTAGCCCAAAGCTTACAAATACATGAAATATTGCTTTATATTGGGTCTCTCCTCTTTCACAAAATGTAAATTTCATTTATTTTCATTTACTCTCATAAAGCCCTGGTCACATAGGACCCCGGAAGCAACACGATTCACCCCGACTCGTTGTTCTGAGGCAGTTAACCGTGAATTAACAAAGAGTCGGGATGAATCATGTTGCTTACGGGGTCCTATGTGACCGGGGCATAAATAAGATTTTACCAAAAAAAAAGCTGTTTTGAAAATTTAGTGTGTTATATCAAATTTTGTATACTGCATTTATTATTCCAATTCTTATACTGTATTGATTTTTATTTGTTGGAAATGAAATGAATTAAAAAGGAAAGGAAAATGAAAACGAAGATAATTGTGGTACGTGAAACTTACCCATAAAACACTTGTCAAATTATAATAAATTAGTTACGCGAAGTCACTGAATAACACAGAAACAAATGTAGTCATAAATAACGCCGTAAACCAGATTAAGACTGAAACGAAAATTGTAGAATCCTTGTGTCTCACAAAATAGTACAAGACAACTGATGTCTTTGGTAACACCGTGAGGGGTGGGGAGGGGGTGGGAGGTGGAGGCTTCGGCGGCCCGGGTCCTCGGTATGACTAAGGGGGGAGTTCACTGAATCCAGGTTAACGAGGCATAAAGTTTGAGTTGAGGTGATCATTAGCTCCAAAATGGTGCTTGAAATCACTAATTTGCGCCATTTTTATATACACGAGTGACGATTTAAAAAAAAATCTTTTTATGAAAATCAATTCTCAATGCTTTTATATACATGTACCTTCAAATAAAAAAAAATAAGCTAAACACGAGAATGCTGGCAATAAATAACCGAAAAAGGGAAGGAAGAAAAAAAAATTAAGATAAGCAGAAGAAGAAATAATTTTTTTGATATAATGATTACAATTATGTATTTGTTTTTATCAATTACAACAAAATAGTTGTGATTAATAGAAATTAGACTGGTCGCGGTCTACCCCTAAAGTGCCGTAATAATAAACTTTGTTTGTGGGTGTCATAGACGTATTAATATAGGTGTATATGGAAAGACAAGAGAGTGGGCATATTACGTCATTTTACACGCATTGTGACGTATTTCGGCGTGCGCGTCAAAATTGGGGATTCCCCATACAGCCATTGGGAATTCCCCGGAAAAAATCGAGGTTCGATCGACGGAGTTCGATATTGAAAAGTTCAACGTAGTTCCTCTAAGAAGTCAAAGATGATTTGTTGAAACAACAGGTTTTTTTTGTTGTAATAATCATTTATTTCAGGTTTTATGGATCTATCATGATTTAAAAAGTGATAATATTTTACGAGGTGGCGGTAATTACAGGAAACACCATAGTTCTTTTTTGCCGACAATGATTCTGTAACTGCGAAAATGGTTCCGGCTAAAGTAATTCATTAATTTTTTATCTTTATTTGTAGTTACATGTTGATTCGCTGTTTTTCTTAATATTCGACATGTCATGTTATCAAGTAGTTTGGAGACGATGATCATCGCGCCGAGTTCTCTACCCACACTTTGAGCTGAACTAGGCAATTTGAAGAGGTAGACCTTAAGGTATAAAAATAGTAATAATAAAAAAACATCCACCAGTATGCAGTCATGAAAGATGATATAAGCTGCCTCGTGCAATACCAGTAACTATTCAAGAAACCCGGGTTAAATGACAATAAACCTCGATCGGAAGACGGCCTAAAAAGTTTAATAGGAGGCGCCGAAAGTCATCCTCCAAAAATGGGCGTGGCACTTGTCGGATGATTGAGCGATCGTTTACCTTCCCTGCCTTGTAAACCAATGAAACTTAGTAATATTGAAATTTCACGTGAAACTCTATTTCAAATGTTTGTTTACGTTTTAAAAAGAATTTCCAAGTCAAACAAGAACAAGAAAGTTACACTTCACTGGCGTTTTGCAAGAATACTGAATATTTCGTGGCACCTGCACATGCGAGGCATCATCGCCTAAAAAAACATTTTGCTGACAATCCACGGCCACGGCCACGTAACGCGCCGATCGTCATATCTATGCATGCATAACATGACCACGTAATTTATTGACCTGGCCAAGTTCCTGCGGAGTGATGTTTTCCTGGTCTCTTTCATAGATTACTCGTGTTATTGGCATCATTTCTTAATCTCAGCTAGAAAGGTGGCTACTGCTAAATCTCGGATATATAAATGTGGCTAAAAAGAGTCGTGTATTTTTGCTTAGATCTATCTTGTATCTAATTTATGTCATCGTGCTTTCCAATCTGTAACAACTCTGCAATGTCTTACGTCGATAGCTCGGACGATACGTTCGACTACCTCTTCAAAATTGTCCTGATTGGTGATGCGGGAGTCGGAAAAACATGTGTAGTTCAACGATTCAAGTCTGGTACATTCTTAGAGAAGCAACATAGCACCATTGGAGTGGATTTCACCATGAAAACCTTGAATATTGACGGAAAAAAAGTGAAGGTGGGTCTATTTCTTTACACAGAAAGGAACACGTCGGACTGAGGTTATATGTTATTGTAGTCTCTAAATAATAAAAAATACATGGGCTGTGTACAATACACGCTGCCATTGTAGTGCAAGAATTTGTTATATTGGGCTTAATCGTAGTTTAGGTCCCCAGCATTCACTTTCCACAGTATAGCTTTATTCAGTGCACGCAGTGGGGACCTCAATCCACCGCCATAGACTTGTGTGTGAAGAAATTCATGCACTCTCAGTCTCAGCGAGGGGGACCTAAAGTACGATATCGCCTTATATTGTGCAAGAATTCATTATAGGGCACGAAAGTGCACTATAATATACGTCACAATAGAAATGTACTTAAGCACCCGCGCTTATTTTCATCGTGACATAGGATGTCTGCGCTTATGTAATGCGATTTAATTTGATTCTTTTTCTGTAATGTCAGATTTAGGGGCCTATTTATGATGATAATTAGCACATGTTCTGTTGATGCATTATTACTGGACTATATGAACTCTGAATAACTAAATAATATGGCCTAAAAATAGAATAAATATCTAATTAAATGCAAAAGAAATTAGATCAAAATCACCGTTCATTCAAAAGTTATGATCACAAAAAGTCAGCTCATCCTCATTTGCCAAAGGCCTTACGTTGCCTTACATCAGGAATAAACCTTACTCCTAAAAGAAATTGATATTTAGGTACATGAAGGATATTTAGGGGGAAGAAGACTAATGAGCATTTTATGGTAATTGAAGTGACACTTTAAATGATGCTACTTTATTTTGTACGATCAAACTACTACCGGAATGCAAATGGCATCATCAGAGCCTACAGTGGCAGTAAGAAGGAAAGATTCCATAATATCTTATGTCCAGTTTAGGAATGATCCTGTTCATGAGTTACTGTAATTTGGTTCTAAATTGTGTATTATTTTTCTCTGCTCAGCTTCAAGTGTGGGACACAGCAGGGCAGGAGCGGTTTCGTACTATCACACAGAGCTACTACCGAAGTGCAAAAGGCGTCATCATAGCCTATGACATTACCAAGAAGGAGACATTCTGCAATGTTCCAAGATGGATTGAAGATGTACAGAAGTATGCAGGAGGCAGTGTTACATGTATATTATTAGGTAGGTCACTTTATGGTATGATGGAAATATTCCTTGATCGATTGGGTATATGTGATTAATTAGGCAATTTATATATTATATAAATGTCTTTCCTATGTCTGTACCAACAATTTATTGTGCACACAATAGTGATCCAATGAATCAATAATTTTCAGATAGATTCCTACCCCACCCATGCTTTAGTTTCAGGATATTGCGGGGACATTCAATAGATATGCAAATGATGCCTGATGTATGTGAAATAAGATCTTTGCACTGATTATACAGACAATATGTCCAAATTATTTTTTTTTTTTTATTACCATCTGGAAGATTAACAGTATTTTTCTCTTAACCAAAATGCCAAGAGAATGCTACATTATTTAGCGAAAGTTCAAAGTCATTTCCTTGTCCAATATCTCACTTGATTGCTGTACCACTTTCCATGTCAAGCATTTAATGCTTGGTAAGCAGCATGAACACACTTGGAGCTTAGCCCAGTGAAAAAAATAGAAAATGCATTCACACACTGTTAGTTTGGCAGCTAGTTTTTCAGGTAAATTCTCAATAAGGTCAATGAAAAATACACATTATGGTCCCCTCTATTGTTTGGCCAAAGAAACGAAAATGTCCCTCACCTATTGGTCAATGACCAACTGAAATACTATTTCTGGCCTGATTTTATATGATTTCATTCACTATCCATACAATTTTTATGTGCTCTGTCTGTATATATTAGAAAATCCTGTATTTTGGAAGATTGCTGGTTTTATTAAAGTAGACTTATTCTGGTTGCAGCTGTTCAACAACTAAAATACTTTCATTCAGAAGAAGGATGTATATATATAAGAAGGAATATAATTAGTCAGAATGACTGAAACACGGTTCATATATAATGTGAAATTGGCAGATAATAGAGCTCTTTGTCTATTATCATTCTATCCCACCTCTTGATTCATTTGTATCTGCAGGTAATAAGAAGGATCTTGAACAGATTCGTGAGGTAGACTATGAAGATGCAAAAGCCTTGTCCAGCCACCATGCTATGCTTGAATGTATAGAAGTCTCTGCAAAAGATTCTACAAACATAGATGAAACCTTTTGGAAGCTTGGTAAAGAACTCAAACGTCAGCATGGCGGAGAGTCTTCACTGGAAACGGGCGAAACTAGCAAGCTTTCTCTCAACACGAAACGCATTGATGGATGGAACTGCTGTGGATAGCAGAGATATATATCTTTCTGTGTTTTTATTCCTTCTGATTAGAAAAATAACACCATTATTCTATGTGAAAGTCATAAAAATTGTCACACTTTTAAAATGGGTATTTTGGAAGGTTGTGATTCTTATGTTAATTGATGTGTTCCTTTATTGTCTGCTCATGTTACCTTCAAATTTGTTATTACGTTTAGATATTATTGTATATCAGTTTACAAGGCTGTTGATTTTTAAGTTGGAATGCAAAATCTTAGCCTCCCAAAAATAACTGCATTTATGTCACAAATATGATGAAATGCTATATAATAGATAAGAACTGTACCTTTACCTTTATACCAAATTTAGGGGTAGTCAGCTAGAAATCCAATGAGAGCCAGACTTTTGGATAGAAATTAACTATCATATGAATAACAATTTCTTGTTGTTGCTCCAATCTGTAATTTCTAAAATGATTGTACCAGTGAGATTTGGCTCTGTTGTAAACAGTATACGATGTATATTGTGCCCTTGTTTAAAGCAGAAATGAATGAATTTATTCATATTGTACTGTATCTTTGATACCATGCATCACATTCCCAAATAATACTCATTTTTAAAAGTGTGACTTTTTTTCTTGTTTGGTGTTGTCTAATCTGGGGCAATTTTTCTTCTTTATTTTTGTAAAATAATTCAAAATGAATACATATATTTATGATTATTATATTGAATTGCTTTGTTTCATTTGATCTACTGTATATTTGGATAATTGACTAACCCATTAGTTGATTTATCAAGGACGTTAAGAAATGTTATTGGTAAGCATTTTTTGCCTTTTTCTCCCATATGCCCGGCAAAAGTGTTATATTATTCACTATTATGGATAACATTTAGACTATGTATATTCTTGATGGTACAGACATTGCTAAGATGATTGGAGTCTTCTTTGTGCTGAGGATGTCTTATGGTTTTTTTAGATACTCTTTTGAGCAATGCCCTTACTATATGAGCAAAACAAAACAACATATCTGAATATTGTTATTATTATTTATTTAGCAATTTCAACAAACACAATGATAACAACAATCCCATCTGACTTTGTCAGAATGGGATAAAAAGTAGATAAAAATTCATAAATCATGTATCGGATCAAGAATGCATAACTCTCTGTATTAACTATCAATAGAGAAATATACCAGAATTAATGTTCTTTAGTTATCTGACAAGCATGAAAGATGTGTGAATTTATCCAACTCAATTTTTATGTGTAATATGAAATATATTTCCTTATTTGAGACTAATTATTGACTTTTTAAAACTGAAAATATTTATATTTATTTACCTGTCTCACCAATGAATCTAAATTCACGATGGTTATGCTTGAGTTGACATTTCTGATAGAAGACATGCATTTGATTCCATCATAGACAACTCCCTATTCATTTTACATTTTAATCTACTGAAACATTTAAAATTCATAACTTTTGAAAGGATTGTAAGATTTTGCTCAAATTTTCACAGCTGTTTCATCTGATTTTTCTTGCTTGACCGGGAGCAAAATAATTCGAAGTGTTTGATCTTCTTTGAAACAAATTATGTGATAATATTCTGTATGAATTATTAGTTTTCAAAAACCTCTCCATTTCTGTCACACTCAGGCGATTTCTGTACATCTGTTAAAAAGTAAATAATTCTTGAAAAATATTTGATGTCATTTTCGTTTTAGGAGGAGACCCATCCATTTTACTCACAAACATTGTAGCAGAAGTCAGTATCTTAAGGGTAAGACTTCAATAAAAGCAAATATAGAGCTTTACTGGTAGATTCATAGCAATAGATGATAGATTTGTACCTTGATATCACATCAATCAGCATCTTGCCTTTTCTGTATAGGTACATTTATTGCTCAGGTTATAGTAACAGAACTCATTTCACTTCAAAATGTCAAATTCTTCATCGCTTGTTGGAAAGTGAACTTTATTTTCTTATCTAAGTAGGGTTAGTGAAACAATGTATAAATATTCCTGATGATACATACCAATCTTCCTGATATTTTGTAAATTTACAGTTTGATGAATTGTGCACAATCTAACAAACACTGATGTGGTTTTTAATCTTGGCAAATTGCAGAATGGATTAGATAAAAAACAAGACTGCATATAATAACATTCCAATGCAGATCTTCTTTTTTATAAAGTGCAAAAATGTGGCATACTCAGCAAATCAGTTTAGAAGTAAAACGACGTATGAGATATTTAGAGAATTAGATTGAAGTTGTATCCTTATGAGTAATGTAAAAGAATTTGTTGACGTTTCAGAAATGTAATCTGAAATTATCTTTTTGTCAAATGGATTACATTTCACAGCTAGAAACTTCTGAATTTTTAGTGCCAAACTTTGAAACAGTCATATTTCTTGCTGTTTTGACTCCAAACAGAAATTTCTTTAAAATTCAATTTTAAAAAATGAAATTTTATTAGAAAAAGCAATTTCCTGTGACCATATAACTTGAAAGGAACTAGAGATCATTAATATTAATCATTATTATTTACTATTACCATTGTCACTATTATAAGTAGTATTATCATTATGGTTAAAATTGTTACTTATGAGAATTAATTATCAGTTTGAATTCTATACTTTAAACTTTGTATTTTTTGTCTATGTTTTAAGGGTTCTAGATAAATTATAACATCTTTCCTATGTTGCAGTACTGATATGTTCATATTGAATCAATATGGCTGAATACTGATTTAGTGGAATATGTATTTATTCTAAATCTTGCCAGAAAAAAAATGATGTGTTCAGCTTTCCATTGGGCATATGGTAAAATATTATAAGAAAAGTGATGTCCAAGCTTGATGAAAAGAGTGAAATTGATGAACAAAATTATGTGTTGCACTAAGAAATATACATATACAGTTAATTAATAGCTGTGAATTTTTCTGCAATTCTTGTTATTTATTACTGTAAAAGGCAATATTCTAGCACACATAGATTTGAGAAAATTCACTGAATTTCAGAATTTTTCAATAAGTAAGTTGTTATTTTCACGTTTTGAAAGATTATTGTATATGAGTCTAATGGGCGAAATTTTTTGCAAGTTCTTGGTTGGGAAATTCGCGAAAATAACACCCTAGTAAAAATTTCAGCTTTTAAAGTATGAGATTTTGAAAAAGATCAACCTAATTATCCTATTTGAGCTTATTGATGTTGCATTTGAAGCACATTTTGTGGTTTCACTATGTAGTCTATGTGTAATGTGTCCTGTTGAAACTTAGCTAAAGTATATTTAAGTGTAAAGACATTTGGAAATCAATGTCAACCTCTTGTGTGTAGAAAAACATGTAGCTACAAAAAAGTGAAAGCTTGTTGCATGTTAGATTATGTCTTCCAGTTTTTATAGGCTTTTTCGCATGGAGATACAATAAATGATCATTATAGCTTGTAGATTTGAACTTTTGTCGGCATGGAGATGTGAATATATCCTCATTTTAAACAGTACATTCCATTAAAACCTTTCATTAAAAATATACATTACATAGACGATACATTAAGAATCATTTTTTATTTCAGCAGAATGTTTGGAAGAAAGTATTGCGGATTAATAAAGATAAATTATTTGTTGATACGAAAGATGATAGGAAATTAACACCATCCTCTGTAAAATTGGATATCTCCTTAAATAATTGAAAATGTTGAGGCATTTTCATTCCGGAGGTCTATTAGTAAAAAAAAATCATGATTGTGATTCATGTGTGACCTTTCTCTTGATGGCTATTGAATCACATTATGTAAGCTAATGAAGGGGTTATGGTCCATCAATTACCATCATTGTTTATGTGTTTTCAGCCTAATATCATCGAACATTAACCTGTATGCATATTGTGTATTTACCCAAGAAAACCAGTTTTAGCATTTTGCTTTTGCTGTGCACTAATATCTTGTAAGTGATCCTCATTTTGAGAGTATGGTGTATTCCCATTGTTTAGCCTATGTCAATGACAACCTGTTCTTCAATTTGTGTGAAGATTTTACTCGTGATGAATCATTCTATCAACATTTTTGATATATCAATACTGTGCTGTTCTAAAGTACTTTGATACTTTTTTTAAAGTACCTGTACTGAGAGGTGTAATAAAGATAATGAAACCTATTTTCATGATTATGGATGCATCTTTTAATGACTTTCCAAAATTAAGTTTAGACTATTGTTTCATTTAGTTTCAAATGAAAAGTGCACTGTTTGGCTCACATTGTGCAGTTTTTCAAGAATATAGGCATGCAATATTAAGTTTACGGTTAAGCTGATCAACTTGCAGTTAATTGCAATTCCATATAAATTACAAATAAGTAAAAGAGAATGTACCATCTTATAAGAAAAAGGTTGACTTTAGCTTGATTCGAATTTGAGGTCCGATATTTTAATACAAATCCTCTGAAAATTTGCCCAGCTCCCTACGGGCTCTTGCTGGATTGCGAATTATGACCATGAGCAGAAGGCACAAAGGCTTTTGGACAAAGTAAACAACTTCATTCAAACATATTCACAACAGCTAGATACACACATTAGAAAATTCCCTCCCTCCTGTTTTGATGAAATATGTTTAACAGGTGTCTCACAATAATTAGTGAGGGTACTTTTGTTTGTGTTGACCAAGCTATTGTGAATGCCTGAATGAAGTTGTTTACTTTGTCCATAATACTTCGTCCCGTCTGCTCACAGAGTATACAGAGTGTTCCAATGAAAATGAAGGTGGCAAACGGGCCATATTTAGGATATTGGTTTGCCCTTATTCCTAAAGAGTATTTCATAACTACCGGTACATTAGGAAGATTTTGATAACACAATGCTCATTTTTTATATAAAAATACAAACAAAAATAAAGGTAATATAGTATGGATATGATCACTTTGTCTGACATTTTATTTACATCTCTTGGACCTTGTTATGGGAAGTTTCTAGTGTGTAAAACTAACGGGTGCTGC
>BQKZ01003478.1:34268-48889 GCA_036244855.1 Temnopleurus reevesii
ATGAGATTATGTTCAGAAAGTGAGGTTAAATTTTCCCCTTTGTGAACTTGTACAAACTTGAATGATCTCAGACAAGACAGTTAGTGATTGCTTTTAGGAAGCACGTATGAATATCCACTCGATTTTAAAGCTTCTTGCAACTACTTGATAGTGCATCAAAATTATTTTAGTTGGTGAAATGGAGAACTAAGTAAGCTTTCAACACAACTTTTATTTATTTTGACCATGTACTGTTTCTTCCACAGCAAGTTATGAAGATCATCTGCTTGTGAACATTCCTATTTCTACTCCAGAGCATGTATCTCAATATTGGACAGTAATGACAAAACAGTACTGTGAACTAGGTTAAAGATTACTGACTGTGTTATATTATCCTATGGATTGCGTCAGTGATAATTTCAAATAAATTGCACATAGATTGCAAAATTTGATGGATTATGTCTATTTCTTTTGTTTTATGTTTTATATCATGTATAAAGTATTGTTATGATACGAATGGGCCAAGAGGTATTCCACTATTTGCAAATAATTTAGGACATTTTTTCTCCTTTCTCATAGGGGGTGTTGCTAGAAAATTGTGATCAGTAGACCACTTTTGTAATGTCCACTTTGTTCCTGTTAGCCCACAAAAAAAATATGTATTCAGCTTTTAAAAAGTTATTAGAGCAAAATAGTCAGCATTCAATTTGCACATGCCAGTGTTGCTAGGTTGGACAAACATTGAAGCTTTTCGAACCAAGCAACAACTGCATTCATCCCTTATCCCTTCTATCAAAATAAAGTTACTTGTTATCAGGTGGACGAATATTTTGCTATTGTACATTTGACAAAGGGGCGTGCATAAAATTTGACTGCATTACAAAAGTTGTCTACTGCAAGATGCTGTTAATCAATACCTGCCAATCAAGATCATCGTTTCATGGGCATCTTGTTCAAATTACCCGCCGTCCACAAATGACAGTGCCAGTTTCATTTCGCAATACCCCGAAAGATTGCTGAAATCCAATCTTTAATGCAAAAAGAAGGCAAATTATTTCCCTCAAAGCTACAAATAACATAACTGAAATTAGTTATAAAAGTTTTCTGAAAATCTTTTAAATATAAAAATCATACTGAATGGGTAGCCATGCCTCACGAACGATATACGCAAAAGAGTTGTGATCATCTTCAACTAAGGAGCAATACTTTTGGCCTGAGCCCCACCTCCCTCTCCTTGATCTCTTGAAATGTTAATTTATTGTACAGTAGTTCTTGAAGCTTTTGGAGAATTACAAATGAAATTAAGTTATCAAATGATTTAATGGATTCTGCATACCAAGCCAAATGAAGCCAGTAATCAACATCATGCCCAAAGTGGAGATTTTCATGTTTTTCTGAGATTTACATGCTTCAATTTTAAATAAAACTGATAGTACTGTTGTTTGTTAAAGAAACCAAGTAAATGTGAAATTGTTGAATGGTACGTGAAATTGGTAAATGTGTGTACATTTAACCTTGCCTGTGCTGCATAGGTTAAATAATCACCCCAACTGAATATCATACAAAGTCCTCCTCTCTCAAAAGTAAATTTTTTTCTCACTCCAATTCATAAATCCACTTTCATCACATATGACCTAGGAAAAGTGGACTGTAATCACACTATCATTTTAAAATAAAATCAAATTCATTTTTTACATGATCAAAGATACAAAATATCGAAAAAGCTAAAGGCTAAAATTTGAACATTTTGACTCCCAAAATTGTGTTTATTATACATCTCTGTTCACATACTGTTGATTTAGGCTCATCTTGAATTTCGGTTCATACAATTTAATTTTCTTGAAACCACAGATTAAAGGTCCAATATTATCGAGATGCAAATCGATCTGTGGTGACATTCAATACCCTGATCATGACACTTTCTTGAAAGAATGTAACTTTTTGCAATGAATTGGTGAATAAATTGAATTGAATTGACGTGATTTGTTAGAACAAATAATACAAAACAAGTGTTTTGTATGAACCAGTGTCAAACAGAATTTGTGGTCTCATGAGATTCAACATAGGGGTGTTATTAAAAAGTTGCAATGTATCGCAAGTTGCAGTTGATCGGAACGTGCCAATCAAAATCATTGTTTCATGCACGTCTTGTTGAATGCGCATACCGTGCGCAAATAAAATTGCGTGTTACAATCTGTAAAGTTGCAATTGAGTTGCAGCTGATTTAGAACAACACCCCCTTGGGCTGATACCTGTAATTAACAAAAGAAAACAAGTGAAGCAACGCAAGGTATCTTCCATGAAAGGTAATAGTAGACTTAAGAAATCAGACAATGAAGACAATGAGGTATAGTAAAAAGGTTAATTTATTTGCAGTTCACCCTTTTTATAAGGCTTCTTTGTACAGAATACTTGGTAGCATGTCTCAAGAACATTGGCATTTCTGGCGACTTCTACAAGCAAAGTTCAGGCACAGCGTTGCATCATGTGAAGTATTAAAGCTTATAACAACTAAGAACTGATAGCTTTGAATGAAATATCTTCATCCAGTCATCGTTCAAACACTCAATACCTGCATAAATTACTTCTAAAAATCATTCCTAAAAGTATACCAAACTGGGGATAGAAGGAAATGAGAAGTAAGCTTGGTGCATTTATATTTTTCACAATAATGGTGGCCTGAAATAACAAGGCAGGAATACAAATTCATTCTATCCAAACTAAAGTAAATGAATGGTTATTCAACTAAAGTGTATAAGCAAGGTTTCACAAATCATTGGACTCAGAAGAAGTGTGTTTCCTTTTGATTACAAATACATATACAACTCAATGAGATTTTCAAAGTCTGACGCATTTTAAACTGTACACTCGGCTCTTACAAGGCACAGGTCTTGCAACATCTCAACTGGATGAAAAGGAAAATAATGCCTCCAACACCACCTTACAGTGGTGGAGGCACAAAAGACTCATTATCACTTGGTGTAGTCTTTTGTTCACAGTAGTTTTTTTTCACATGAAGACATTTAAATATTGATATAGTGATGTGGTGGAGGAAGAGAAAATATACATCTTGTGAAAGGTAAACTCAAAACAACGATTTTTTGATAAATTGTGACACATCTTACAGTGCACACATGTAAATGGAAATCAACAAGTGAAAATGCATCTAGTTACTAAAAAGGGTACAATCATCATCAAAACACACCTCAATGGATTGATTTCTCATGCCAACATTGATAAAAAGCTTTAAAAACAAAATGCCATTGGTTGCTCAAATGACCAAAGTACCTCTCTAAAAGGTTAGTCGACACCTCAAAAGTTTCATTGAAGATTGACAAAAAACCTTGACAACTTTTAATCTTTACTAAACACTCATGAAACCGATCGTGATACCTCCAAAAATTTGTGTGAACCAAGTTTGATAATGTGGTTTAGCCTTAAAATTGAAATGATAATGTTGTGTCCAAAATTTTGACACACAATTACAGAATGAATTTCTTAAAACACAATAAATTAGGTATACATGGATTATGATAGCTTAATTGCTACAAGGATGAAATGATTAACCCAGTGTAATAAATTTGCAATCAATTACAAATCAAAATAAGCATTGTGATTGGCTAACACAAGAGGCTTTTAAAATTGTGTGCACAAAGCAAATATCAATAAACACAGTTACCACTATTTGAGGAAAACAGAATTCTATGATTTTCTCTGATTTTTTCACTAATTAACTTTCATAATTCAATGAAAATCTTGTTAACGTAACTCATTCATTTGAACCTTTTCTGACAAATAATGTGTCAAAGTCCCTTCTTTGATTTATTTTTTAATTAAAATTCCCCAACTGGAAAAAGTGTAACGTTTTTTCCAGGAAGAGCAAGAATCCTAATGACCAGCAAACTGCAATCCCCTGAACAATTCTAAAAACATCTCTGTAGACTAAATGAACAGAATGGTAGAACCAGAGAAGTAACAAAATGAAAGTAAGTGTAAAAAAATAATAATCGAAGTATTTGAGGTGATGAATAAACACAACAAACATTGTTTATAGAATAAGCAGGATAGTTTCAATGTAAAATGTTCATGATCCACAGATCATGTTGTCAAAGGAGCATGATTTCCTGAACTCGCCTACAAACAGCGCCATTTTTTCTCTCATACAAGCAAGCGCAGTTTCTCTTTTTTTTCTTCTGAAAACACCTGTACAAACATGATAAGACTTTATATAAATCAATATACCTATATTATATACAGTAGTTTGCAATAATAAATATATTTCAAGACTACAATATTTCCTTCAGCATAGTTTACTTCCTTATGGACTACACTTATGATGTGTTGTTAGATTCCCCTCTCTCATAATTCCCTAGTGCACTCCTGAAGAGAAACATACTTCATCAATACAACTAGTACATATATATTCTCTATTATAGAGATTTGAAGTACATCTAGGTTCCAGAGCAGAAAACGGCTACACAGCACACAAGAATGTGCATGTTTCCCTGATATTCTAGCTCTCTGTGGGCATGTCTATAAGGATACGGCATTTAACATTTAATCATATTAAAAGGACTCTTGATTAGACTACAATAACATAATTCTCTATAAAGCCATGACATACTACACCATGCAAAGAGAAATGGAGCATGATGTGTGAATTTGTGTTTCATTGTTGAACATTTTATGCATACCTCAAAGACTTCACTATCTTTGTCTATGAGCCATACCTAGCAAATGTCCTGATTTTGTTGGGAACATCCAAATATTCTGCCCTCCCGACGTCCATCAGAACATTGTCCTGATATTACATAAAAAAAAAAATGTCCCCTAAAATCCAAATATTCCCTCCCCCCCCCCACAAACCTTAAATTTGTTTGTTTTTAAAATCTTTCATAATTGCTGCACTGGCCTTGCACTAGAGAGAATACGTGCAAATTGTACTAACCGGACTTTCACTGTGCTGGCATGACCCGTCAATTGAAGTGCCGCAATTTGATATTTCTCAATGTTGACAGGTATGATAAGCAGAAGGTACAGCATCAATTTGCAGATTAACTCTAATGAGCAGAAGAAAACAATTAAGTGACGCATCCCTAATGTATAAATCTTCAAATTTCTCCTTCAAAAGCGACATAAAGTACATTTAAACAAAGAAGGTACGCATTCGGTCCCGCAAGCATTAACTTCCAATTTCAACTAAAAATATATAGCCCTGGATAAGAGCTGATGAAATTTTTTTCACCTAAAAAATGCCTTTCTTTGAGAAATTATATTAGACACCAAAATAATCTTTTAACATGTGTTTCTGGGAAAACTTCTGTTTGCAAGCTTTTGTTTCGTAACATGGATCCAATATAGAATTATTAGTAATCTGCTAAATTAGATCTTCTTGAATTCCCAATTTCTAACATATCCTCCAAGAATTAACACAGTAGGTCCTACAAAAATCATGAAAAATAAAAAGGTTGTTACATACGTGCATTAAATTCCCTGAAGCCATAAAACTTATGTTGCTTCATTCTTTAATACGACTATGGCTTTAGCATTTAAGGGAATCGATTCCAATCAGTTTAATTTTACTTTCATCCCGATGTTGAGTCAAATAATTATAAGCACTCTAGCATGATGATCTATCTACTACTCAGGAACCGTACAATATTGATGGTTTAAATGAGAACATTCCAGATGCTGTTACCGAATCTGTTCTATATGCAAAATACTTGTTTTCTAGAAGCTTTGAACGTCATGATTCTAGAGAGTTTAATAAAAATAGCGAGATACATTTACAAACAAAATATTTGTCACCTAATGATTAATAAGGAGCTGAAGTAAGATTAGGTGTGGTGGTAATAGTGTATCCATAATCATTAGAAGACTCCAGTCCATGTTCTTATGCATGGTTCTATAACATTTACTCAATCATCTTAAAAAATAATGGCTAATAGACTCAAATGAGAATATAACAGTGGGGCATATGTAGTATTGGACAAAATGAAACCAATCCCATGGATGTTTAGATAACGATGACAAAAACATAATCATTCCCAAATAATGATACCTTCTTATGTATGTTAGTGGCTTGTAAAAAGTAGCTACAATATGTGATGTTCTAAGTTTTAATATTCACACACTTGCTTGGGTATTTGACATTCTTACATTACACAAATGTTCTTCATCTCTCCATCACAATTGCAAATCATCTTCATGATCTTTATTAGGGGAAGAAACAACTTAACAGAACCATTTCTCTGGCTCTAATTTACTCACATCCCTCTCTCTAACTAGGCCCATATTCATATCACCATGCTAAAATAATTGCTGATTTATCAAATCTATAGGCTAGTGCATATAATTTCGCAACCAGGCTTAGAGCATGGTTTTATGAATATGGGCCCTGAAAGCCCACAAAGTGTAGAACAATAGAAAGTATTTGGTGAAGAGAACATATGCGTACTTCATTGAAATGAAGTGATTGCTCAGGTCCACCTTAAACCATTGCTTATTAATATTAAGTGTGTGTCTTGGATCATTTCCTGGAGACAAATCCGCAGTGGACAACATGCATCAGCTGATTTCTCTGATGGGCTACTTCCTAAGATGTTGGCTCCTCTGGAGGACAGATAACCAAGAGGAAAACTTCCCTGGAAGACTACTCCCTGGAGGACAACTCCTCCTAGGGACACCTCCTCCTGAGGACAACTCCCTGGAGGATACACCTGAGAAAAACTCCCCCCAGAGAACCACCCCTCCTGAGAGGAACTCCTCTAATCAACCCAACACCAGAGGCCTGCAACATCAAGCTTTCCAATTGATCATATGATAGATATAAATATTTAAGTCTATGGGAAACCGCGTATTGAATATTTGCAATCGATCACAATCTATTTAATGTTCTGGGCCCCTGGTCAAGCAGTCCTTGGGGTAATCACCCTCAGAGTGAGTTGCCCTCAGGAGAAGTTGTCAGAGGGAAAATCATCCTCAGGGGAAGTTGTTGTCTGGGGTGGATGTCCTCCAGTAGAATCCTTCTCCAAGGGAATTATCATCCAGATAATTTGTCCAGAATGAATTGTCCTAGGACAGGTATCCTGAAACGATCTAGTACATACGTTGTGAAATGGGCCAAAAGCAAACACTTCATTCTAACAAAGTCAGTCTAACACTGATGATGTCACAAACAGTGTCAAGAAAATTTCTCAATCCTGAATATCTCTTCTATTGCTTCAAAGACATCCTGGACCTCAATGGAAGGTCGGAGCAGATCAGAGTCAAACTTAAAGTCTCTGTGCCCATGATCTAGATCCAGATCCGACTCGCTAGCTAACTTCTCAACACTCTCTGCCTTGGAGTACACACCGGTGCAGACGAGTATCGACTCGATGCTCTCAGCTCCTTCCTCAGCGATTATATCACTCCAGTCCTTGTCAAGGTTGATGGAAGAATCATGGAAGTCACCCCCAGGGGTTCCACCCAGGGATGGTCTGTACTTATCACCGGGATCGTTTATTGAGCTACCTATGCTCATTGACTTCTTCACTCGACTCATGTTCATGTATGTTAGGTAGTGGTTGTAGAGATTAGCACCGTAGATATCCGTCATTGGGTTGTCACTATGTAGAAAGGAGAAAATAACAAATAAGGCAAACGTAAATAATAGGCAGGGGGAAATGCAAACTCTGACTACTACTAGACAAGCTTCAAATGCAATCAAAGCTGCCAACCTATTGGAATTCTGTGATGATGTATTTCATTATTTGAATTCAATATTTACCTCTAAATCAACTAAATTGATTGTAATTCAACACTAAAATAGAATAAAATGTATTTTTAAAACAAAAAAACATTAAAACGCAATTGGAATTAGGGGGTGTTGCTCAAAAGTTACAATTGATCGCAAGTTGCAGTTGATCGGATCGCGCCAATCAAAATCATTGTTTCATGCACGTCTTGTTAAATGCGCATACTGTGCGCGAATGAAAATGCGCATTACAATTTGCAAAGTTGCAATTGATTTGCAGTTGATTTTGAGCAACACCTCATTAGATTGGTTCGCTAATATTCTCACACCAAGATGGTGATAAATTATCACCCACGATTTTTCAGTATTAATATCTTTTTATAACATGTCAACTTACCCAATAGCATAGAGTGTCCTGACACTCTGTTGGATCCCCATTGCTCTAGCCTGGGCCTTGAGTACATGCTCAGCATAGTGGTACGTTATCTGACTCGGCTTCCCTGTCAGTACTGTATACTTCAAATCATGACCTGTCACTTTCTGTAGATATATACAAATAAACATTGAAGTGATATCATATAATAAATCATTTAATAGGTAATGCCAACTGCTTCAATACAATGTTCTTTGTTAAATTTTGCTACAATCTTGCTGAATCAAAGAAACTAAGTCATTGGACACTGCAAAGTTAATGATCAATTTCTGTAGAAATACAAAAATACATTGAAAAAATAGTGAGGAAAAAAATTATTAAAATAGCTCGTGCAATTGAATGATTTGAAAATAATGAAAATTCAATGAAAAGTTGGCATTTGCGAATGAATGATCTTGGAGATATCACAGTTAATGTCAACTGCTTCCAAACAATTTTGGTTGTTGAATTTGACTACACTCTTGCTAAATAAAAAAAAATGGTCATTGGGCACTACAAAGCATTGTTTATGATCATGGATCAGTATCTCAGAGATAATATGATGGGTAGTTGGTTCTGCATATACTACAGACAGGCAGATTATTATTTTTTGCCTCAGTTATCCATTAAGTAGTTGTGGGGGTTAGCCAAAGCGATCGGATATGCATGATTGTTGCGATATTCAGCTAAGATCTTTCCGCAAGAAATTTTAATTCTGTTATCATTAAACATCAATCACACCGTTAGATATGCTATTGCTGTTCTGATTTCAAAAGGACTCCTCCTTATCAAAAAAAGGATACTTCAAACATCTTAAATAATCACCTATTCTGAAATTAATTATGTAAATATTTACTTATATCATTTAAATCAAACCGAAATACAGTCACATGAATTTGCCCCTAATGAATATTCATGTTAAGAATCCCTACAAACGTCTAGCTATTCTCCGATTCATTTGCACTGAAAACAAGTTTGCCCTCCCTTTTAAGTCATTTTGGCACATCTTTATACATGTACACATTAAGTATAGTGACATCATTTAAATAGGCAATTATCAATCATTTTCATTTCAGTATTTAAACGTTTTAAAACAAAAAAGGACTATCCTATATGTGTATACCCAGCAAGTATTCTAATAGGTTGTGCATATTAAAATAAATATATGTATAAAAAAATAATAATAATTCTTGCTCTAATACTTAAACCCATGGGGGAAAATAACAAATAAATCCATAAAAAATGTTTTGGTAGTACCAGGTACAATTATATACATACTGGTTCTGTATCAGGCACTAAATATCTTACAAATAGATATTCTGCAATGTCAAGCCATCTGCTGTTCAAGGTTCAATATGCAATGAATATCACTCAAACTCTCAATATCAAGTGCTTCCAAATTTAAATAAACCAAGCAGATACCAAGCTATGTAAACATTCAAGATAAATACTGCACTCAGGCATGTCACTAGTTCATCAGAGTTCACATGTACAAACATGTGATTATTTGTGACTACTATGTGATGAAGGTGGAGCATATCAGACCTAAAAGAACACATCATATGGTTACTATTTTTGGAATGGTTCAAATGTTTCTTACCTTGTATAGTGCTTCTAAGCATAGGAGGAATGAGCCATGTCCCAACCTATGAAATATGAGGGTGAAGGGAAATGAAGATTTATTATTTGATCAATGCATTTTCCTATTATGGCCAAAATTGTATTGATAAAACATTTCTATTCATCAGTGTTAGATTATTTTTCTGGTTTGAAGAAAAAACAGGTAAAACGACAATTCACATCTTATTGACATTTTCTACACATTTCATCAAAACTCTTATGTTTTGTGGTTGAAAAACAGATAACCTTCTTTATTATAATTTACATGTGTCATTTTCACTGATTTTGAAACTATAAGGGTTGACTAAGATAGGGGCTTAATCAGTGATAAATTTACTCATACTCAGGGGGTCTTGCTCAAAATCAACTGCAAATCAACTGCAACTTTGCAAATTGTAACGCGCGTTTTTATTCGCGCACAGTATGTGCATTTAACTCTTGCTCAAAATCAACTGCAACTTTGCAAATTGTAACGCGCGTTTTTATTCGCACGCGGTATGCGCATTTAACAAGACGCGCGTGAAACAATGATCTTGATTGGCGCGTTCCGATCAATTGCAACCTTTGAGCAACACCCCCTTAATCTACTAGGAAAATAAACAGTAGGGATTATAAACCATACTACTTAATAAAACATGTAATACAATAAAATCAAGTTTTGGACAAGATCCAACAATATCATATACTTCACACCAATGAAAGAATCATGTCTGAACCTTGTTAATTAAGTTCATTGCTAAACTGGCATGCTTCGTAAAAAGCAGAAAAGGAAATAGTATATATTTCAAGGAACTTTTATTCATGTGATTCTTATAGACAAAGTGACAACACAGCAATGATTAGTACAAGGTATCTTCTGAGGTATTACTTGTTTACATTTTAGTTCTCACATATTCTGAAACCATTTGTTCAGATATCTACAGTAAATATAGTATCCAGATCGTTAGCAATAGGAAGTGACGTTTACCGTGGGAAGTTTTATGACATCAATTTTATATTTCTCTAAGATTATTGCTGGTATATGTGTATGCTTGGTGTACATCCTAATGGTGCAAAAATTGCTGGCATGAAGTTTTATTGTCTTAATAATAGATGAAAATTGAAAACAGCGGTATGTTGGTTGGCTCTTTGAACAAGTTTTGAACAAGTTTGTGATTTAACACCTAAAAATAGGGCTCATAAGTAAGAAGACAAGTTTGCATCTGACAAACCTGTCATTGGGCAACCATGTATGTACTGAATCAAAGTTTAACAAATGTTTAAAATGGGTGTGACTCAAGGGAGTGGGTGGTGTTGATAGAATGTTGCAATTAATACAGTACCGAAGCTGATGCACTTTGTTTAAGCATAGACATGGCTCTAAACTAGAGATGCTTGTGCAACTGCAAATCATATGCCAATTGGGATTCGCATTTTCATTCACACACTGTCTGTGCTCTTGAGAAAGCATGTATCCAACAATAATTTTGATTACCACAGTTTGCCGATCAACTGCAACTTGAACTTGATTGCAACTTTGTATCAAAACCATCATTGATTTTTGTTTAATTTTTCATTAAATGTACATATTAGTCAAAACTAAAAATTGAAAATAAAACAATTTTTGTTAAATCAATGGACACTATTTGTCAAAAGTTGCATTCTTGGGCAGCCAAACATTTTTTTCTTGGCCTTATCACAAATCACCCCCCCCCCAAAAAAAATGTGTGAAACGGACCTTGGTAAATGTGCTTCAGCCATCCATAGAAGATCCATGTTACAGCCTAGGATTGGTATATGAGGACGTGGGACGGTAAGTGGCTTGAGCTCCAGCTGACCGTCGGTCATCAAGACATCTAGGATAAGCTGTAGATTAGTCTCCCACCTGACCGGTTCACCAAACAGTACGACGGCTTCGATTGGGGGTAACACCCGCTCTGTTGAAGGCTGTACAGTGATCAGTGGATGCACGATTAATACAATTTTACATTTTTTAAAGAAGATAATACAGTAGTTCATCCATTAAACATTAGGGTAATTCTGTGGCTTTGTCATGTAAGTTATTCTATCAGAAAGTATGTGTCTCTATGAAATTTATTGAAATTTAATATGCGTGCCATAGATATTATCTGTTTCATATGTATATTGAATTCTAAAGAATTTAAATGAATCGTTATGAAACGATTTCCTTTTGTTGGCGTAACACACATGACACTTTCATGGAATTACCCATTAACAACTATTAATCTGCTTGTATCTCAGAAGAGCAGTTTGAAAAGTTCATAATCAGGTCACATGCAGACTATATGCGGAGTCATTGAGTTTTGATTTACAAACTCTAAATAAGGATGCACATTTCATGTTGACAAGTACATGATAAGTCTAACACAGGATATCAGTAATAGACATTTAATTGGTAATGAAAATCCTTCATTTTATTATTAAAAAGAATGTAATGTTTTCTGCATTTCATAAAAGAATATATTATTTTCCTTCATACATTTTTCCCAACATATGAGGTCACTGAGAAACTACTACTTCCTCTTAAAATCTATCCAGATGACACATTCATTTTGTAAATGAGTTTCTAAACAATGCAGTACAATGCTACAGCTTAAATGTCAATTTGTAGGTTACAGCTCAGCAGGAGCTATCATTAAAAAAGTCCTCATCAAATGGTCTTTCAGATTAAGAGATTGTTTTGTAGAACCTAATTTGGTAAAATAGGTTACCAAACGACACTTCCTCTGAGACTAGTCTACAAAAACAAACCCCAATCATGAACACGAGGGTGATGTTCCAAATCCTTTATCATCCATCCTTAATTATCACAATTTAATTGGCCTTTTATTGAACTTCCTATGATGTTTTTTACATCTACTCATTATCATAGTTGAGTGTAGGAGGATGATATGTGACTCACTGGGGCATGTATTTCTTAATGTGACAGGGGAAACTTTTCTTGCTGTTTGACATCATAATTAGTGGAAACTCAGTATAACGAGGTACTTGGGACCATCAAAAATAGCTTCTTACTGTATCGCTGTAATTTCTTATAGTTCAGCAGAGTTGAAAATCAGGTAATAAAGAGCCGAGACCAGAATGTTGTTATATCAGGGCCCCATTGCACAAAAAGTTGTGTTTAAATGCAACTCAGAACATTAAACGCAAGTCCTAAATACGTGCTCCTGATTGGTTGAAAACTGAGTTGCAATACATTTTTTGACTTGCGTTTAAATGCAAAATTTTTTATGCAGTAGGGCCCTGATCTCTTTATATCAAGTTTCCACTGTACTTGCCATTTTAAAGAGTAGATCAATGACATAAACCATCTTTACACAGATGTATCTGGTCCACTTTGACCATAGCTCTGGACCTACATAGGTATACTTACACTTGATGAAGGTCTCCTACGCTTATGGCTCACACAATCTAGGTGGGGAAATAGATCTCGCACCTCCTCAATGGTAATAACTTTGGTGAATCCCAACCTGAGATTTTAGTGTTAAGGAAACTACACCAAACCATCAAATATCTATTAATAAGGCTAAGGGGGTGTTGCTACAAAGATGTGATCAATTGCAAGTTGCAGTTGATCAGCAAGTGCCAATTAAAACCAGTCTTTCATAGAATTTTTTTTTTTGTTGAAAGCACAGACAGTGCGCCAATGAAAATTCATATTCAAATATTTGACTGATTTGCAGTTTATTTGTGATCAATTGCAACTTTTTAGCAACACCCCTATAGACTCTAAGCAGAGCCTGGTCTGGGGTTTAATAGAACATATCATGTTGTAATATGAATCACGGACATTCAAGGACACTTGATACTGGGCAAAAGTTCAAGTTTGAACCCTGGCATGGAATAGCATTACCATGTGTATAAACCTGTTATTGCTCTTTGCTGGACCTACATGTACATGTATGTCCTCTATCCTGTTCTAAAACAGTTTCCTGTCATGATCCAAGACCAGCCACAAACCATTCAATTTTCAACATTTAGTGAAGTACAAGAATGGATATACATTCATGGAATAGAGAAATACTTATAAAATGGAAAGCAGCCAAAATTGACACATGCATTCATAAACATGAATGTGAATTGATGTAATCTAATTTAAAAATGTTTAACAGTGACACCAACATGAAGGGACAACTAAAGTCAATATACTTAAATCTTTCTCTAAAGGCAATGGCTAACATTATCAAGAACAGAAATAAAATTTAGATGATCCAGCCAATGCATTATTCATTATTCTGAATTTTTGGCCAAAACATAAATTAACCAGATTTTCATTAATTCATTGGTCCTGTATATTTCAAGCTTCAAGTGATTTCACAAAATTCATCAGTGGTCGTTTGGTCGTTTAAATCTCTATCGAACAGCGATATGCTCAGATAAACCGCTGCGGGGAGTGTGACCGTTCTGCTGGCTCAAAATGCTTTAATAGTAAAATATCATTTGTCATCAAGTTTAAGTGATCCCTTAATGTAAAATCCCATTACAAACATGTCTAATAATGCACTGTCTTTTAAGACTGGGTAGGCCAAAGAAAAATTTTGTATTGATTAACCCTAAAAAGCCCACGCTATTTTGATGTCTCTGTGGCCCAAGGGGGGGGGGCACAATGTGCCCCCCCTCGAGAACTTCCAAAATATTTGACGGATTGGGCTGAAATTTGGCACAGATGTAGAGCAAGTCGTAATCTACAATTTCTGATCGTCGGAATTTCTCGAGGTCACCGTTTGAGGGCGCAATTCAATAAAATACATTAAACAAGGGTGAATTTTGTCACTTTTGACATATGGTCTATTAAAATCAATATTGTGGATTGAAAAATGACTGAAATGTGGTATTATCCCCCTTTAATATCTTAGGAACACATTCCATGAC
>BQKZ01003479.1:0-16154 GCA_036244855.1 Temnopleurus reevesii
TTGGGCGCCAGGCAGGGGTGCAAAAATGCCAACACTTTGCCGTTTTTAGTTCGTCAAAATCAAGGGTCTCACTTTTGGCGCCATTTTTGAAGGTGACCTTGAGGGGTCAAGGTCAAGGTCACGGTGCAACAAAGTCACAAACCTTGGGCGCCAGGCAGGGGTTAAATTGTTATTCACCCAAATGCCTCTTGGAATGTCACACGAATATCAAATGAATATTCAACTAACTTCACAGCAGGCGAATATCAAATGAATATCGAATATCGAATATCAAACTTACTTCACAGACCTATGCTATGATAGTGTTTTCCTACTTGTAAAATCAAAAGCACATTTCAATGAAAAAAAAACAAGACGTACAATCGAATACTGCAATGTAGCCGTAGCCATTTCCTCCGCAGCTCTGTTTGTCTGCCCCCCCCCCCCCCCCCCCTGCAAGCAATGTAGCAATGCTTTTCCGAAGTGACTGGTCCATGTTTGGTGAGATTTGAAGATTCATCATCGCAAAAACATTCGATACCCAGTTCTAATCCTGCAAACACCATGCCACTCTGCGTTCCACAATATTCCAAGCATCCATCGATTGTGAGATTTTCACTTCTTATCAATGGGTTGCCAAAAATTCTGACATTTACTTCGTCTATAAAGCAGCCGACGTAATTGTTTTCTAAAACGAGAAAAGAAAACAAATGATGAAGAAATCTTTATATATTAATGTATTTATTATTTCCCACTTCTGGTCAGATCATCCTTTCCAGCAAGAAAATGTTGTTCTCCAAAGGGGTTCAGCATTGTTTGGCGAATGTTACATACAAAACGTGCTTGGTAAGCTTCTATTTGAGTAACAATATAATTTTCCCGCGATTCAGTCTTCTTTACACTTCAATAGAGCAATGGGCTTATAGTTAATGACCAAACGTTTCTTTTAAATTTTGAAATAGAAAACATATTTTGGCTCTAAAAAAGAGGAATATAAACCTTTTCTGATAATAATCACGAGAAAAAAGTGGTTCATCGCTGATTGAAAATACTAGAATTTCTAACAGGGTACATACCAACTATGACGACTAACTTGTGTGTAAAATTCGCACGATCGAATGCGATATGTGTGATTGAAGACAGATTGGAACCTTTTTGGATGCAAATTTAAGAAACAAATTTGTAAAATTTTTGGATGCATAAGTGTCCTTTCTTTGTTGTATTATACATAAGCAGATTTATTACTCTGGACATAAATTGAAAAAGAAAATTGAAAAGTGACAACGATGAAAAGAGAATACCAACATTGTTTTTACAAATATGATGCTTGGCGAAAATTATGACGTTATACCAAGTAATTTCCTTTAAGACTATACCAATTCATCCCCAATAACTACGGTCATGATTATTTGGACAGGAGTCTGAAAATTTACATTTCAGGAAAATGATATACTTTCATGGTATAAGAGAACAGCAATTTACAAACACGATATGAATACGATATCTAGTTCCAACAAAAATTAGTCGAATGCCAATTGAATGGTCCTTTGTAATGCTATTGAAATCGGAACAGACTTGCGATTGGCAAATTGTTGTGTCGGTTTAGTTCAATACATGATTACGGTTCTTTTGTCCATGACCCACTTTATTTTGCAGAAATAGTTTATATCGTGTTCACATAACATTTGGTACATGGTGCTCAAAAAGAGACCCGTGTGACTTTTGAAAAGTAACATTTTTTTTCTCTTGTGTGTATTCACTCAAGAGCAACAATATGGGCTTACTGCTAATTTTTACACACAAACTTGCCTTATTGATAAACATCCACTTTACATTATGTTACTGGACACTCCCCCGTTAAAATATGACACTTTCAATTAGGAGTGAAATATTTTTGGGGGTATATGGAATTGAAAAATATCGGTACTTACCATAACATGCTCCTATTATGTTGTCTGCGCATCCGCTCTTCAATGGACAGTCAGTGATGCCTGTATGACCTGGGAATTTGAAAGCATAAATGATTGTGGTTAGTTGATATCACTCAAATATCATTGATTAATATGACTAGGCTGGACATGTGGAGGTACCGTGGTGCAGTCAAACAGAGAGTCGCGGTTCTAGCCCCAACTTTGACGTTAATTTCCTTCAGCAAGAAATTCATCCACATTATGCTGCACTCGACCCAGTAGAGATGAATTGGTACCGGGTAGAAATTCGTTCCTTGAAAAAGCTTATGCGCCTAATAGCTGCACTGCTAAAGCCAGGGTAATAATGCTGCAATTGTAGAGCGCTTATGGAATTATCATGAAGAGTTGATATGCGCTTTATAAAAGCGGTTCATTATTAGTATGTTAATTCAAAGGAGACTGTTAAATGACTCGTAATGCTATAATGATGAAGTGACTTATGAATAATTACCTACCAAACAATCGATGTGAGTATTTGGAGTACTGTAGTTTCCTTGCAATGGTGTGTTCTCGATTGCTTGATTTCCACCAGCAAATCCAAGATGTCTGCAAATTAATATGACGTCATTTATACCCAGGTTTGTACCGCATGTCGTGTGCCACGTCAGGCAATCCTCCGTGTACATAAACGTGCCCTCGTTTGACGATGTACCATCCACAAGTCTGACATCTGTGGAACAAATATAAGACTGTTCAATACGGTGTTTTCGATTTCAGTCAAATGTGACAAATGGTCCCTCGACCCGGAGTAGTAGGTAATGGTTTTGCGCGTCGGCTCATTGTGACGTCACAGCAACTTGCGTACGTAACAAAAAGACACGCAAAACTTTGACAGGCTACTATCAATTGACGTGCCCTCCGTCACAGTCGACTGAAATCCAAACCTCATAATTATTAAAGGCCGACTTACACCTTTGTGTTTTTACCCTGCGACGGTCAAGTATACGCTGATCAGAGAGTGGACTGACGTTCGGTTTGCGCTTAAGGAGCGTCAGCCGAAAGTCAGTCCTTTGGATACCTTTTTTTCTTCGTAAATATATTGGGGAATATTAAAATATATAT
This sequence comes from Temnopleurus reevesii, assembly GCA_036244855.1. NCBI lineage: Eukaryota > Metazoa > Echinodermata > Echinoidea > Temnopleuroida > Temnopleuridae > Temnopleurus > Temnopleurus reevesii. Next base: position 3,012 of record BQKZ01003479.1, read on the forward strand.
AATGTTGAACTTCCCGACGGTCTAGAAACATTTAGCAAGAAAATAAAATAAAGTAATAAGACAAAATTTAATGCAGCAATGAAACACATGCAGGTAAAATGACATACATAAATTTCTTGAGAATGTTTTACTTTTGTACGCAATATTTTGAGTGTTTAACTGTGTTTTCAATCTATTTGTTTAAATGTCACGAACTGAACTGAATGTAATGGTAACGCTGTTTAAATAATCGATATTCGTCTCGTTAGTTTTACTGTTCTTTGTTTTTACGCAAGGGAGTTCCTAATGGGGGAAAAGGAAATGTGGTTCATACTGCACGGGGATTTATTTATAAATGAGGTAAAACTATCAGCTAAATTCCTAAAACATTAACAAAGAATAAATCTTCCAATTCTATATCGTAAAGTTTCAAATGTAATTTGAAACATTGTCAATAACCGCTGCAGCGCCCTGCCAGCGTATGGTCTTGTCTTTCAGGGTGTCATTTGGGACAATAAAAGGTTTGTGAGACCTCTTTTATCAGAAAAAAAAATAACTCAGCATAGACAGACTGCGCAATGAAAATGTCAATGCTTTGATGCTATAATTATGCAATAATATTTCTTATAAATCGTTATGAATTAGAGATTATTTTTTCTTTTTCTCGTACAGCGAGTTCCTACTACTGCCACGTGTATATTGCGCTCGTAAAATATAAAGTTATATGAACCATCATGTAAATGTAGAATGAAATAAGTGTTTAAATATGACGTGTTGCGTCACGAAAATATGATATCCTTTACTTGTTTGGGTTTTTAACACGCCTGTATATTTAAATGTTATGTGATTTATATATATGCCAGTTTAAGATGCATTCTTTATGTAATAATGTTCTTGAAAACAAATACGTCTGAATACAAAAAAGAGGTGCGTCGAGTTCGTGGGCACCCCCTTAATTGATATGACCGAGGGAAAGAATTATAAATAAAGGAGCAAGATACGTGAGTTTAACCAAGCAACCTTATTATGCGAATGATATGAAAGCAAAAGGAAGCTCTTCATCCTTTATTATAATGCCTTTTCCTCTCCCGACTTAGCCTCAATTGTATACATGTATTTTAAGTAGGCGTATACTCCAAATCCCTTCTTCAGGATCAGCACAAATAATAAACTAATTATCACAAGACATTTCGCCTCATAACAGGTAAACCAATTCAAAGTTCGAAAATCGGAGTCAGAGGAGACAAAACCGACCCACCGAGAAAAAGGAAGGAAGAGACAGAAAAGAAAGGTCAACCGCAAGCGAACGAAACTACGGCTATACCTCTATGGAGACAAATCAAGACGTGGAACAGATAATCTGTGAAGATTGAAGAGCGCCATCAAATCCAACAACAACAACAACAAGTGGGCAAAATCACGGTAACTGACGTTACAAAAACACCAACCAACCCTTATTACACTTTGCATAACTTTGTTCATGTACAAGCACATGGTTTTATTATTTATATGAGTGATATAGTATACATTGGTTTATAAATATATACTAAACAAATCAATGAAACTGCTCTTGCTGTGCTTCAGCGAGCAAAAATGTGCTGGTAACTGACGTTACACAAAAAAGACATGCAATTTTTGCATGTTTGATCAAATGAATATATCTCATGTCCCTGATGGGTTAGGGTGATAAGCTTAACATGGTAACATACCTTAATTCCTTAGCTAAGAGTTGGCCAAAAAATGTTTGATCTATGAATGTCTTTTTTTAGCTATGATACTTTTTTCATTACTATGATGGTAACTGACATTACAGTTATTTTGCCATAGAGATAACACATGAATTTGAAATATTTTGAATGATATAGTTATATTTTCTATCCAGGAATTGGTATGGAAGTAATCTGATATGGCTGTTTACCTGATAATCTAAGAGCGTTTTAGTATAAAAATACCAACTTGTACAGCTAATTTGTTTTAAATATATTAATTAATTTAACACCTGATAGTATCTGACGTTACATAGCTGATAATTTACAGTTGACATGACACGCGAGTTTACCAGTCATTTTGCATAGAAAAGAGTTTCTTCAAGTTTGTCACACAATAATAAAAGTTAAGATGCTGCAAAAGTGAAAGAAAAAAATTCCTGTGTGGAAATGTTTGTGAATGTAGCATGACATGCTGCATGTACACAATTAAAAACATGCTAGTATTGATTATTTTGTTAAAAGAAAGATGCTTGCCATCGGGTGTCCGCAAAATTGTAAAGTGCAAAATGAAATAAACTTCACCACGCTGAATGCACAAAATTAATTGTACCAACATATTAATTCAATTTTACCTTTTTTAAAACTTAAAACTAATTCTTTCCATGTTACTAAAAAAGAAAAAAAAATCAACTTTAAAGCATTTACAATTAAAAGCAGGAACATTGATATGATGGACTCAATTTCTAATTAAGCAACAAACTGGATCCCCCTTTTTAAATACTGTAGTTTGTATTCGTAATAAAATTACACCGTTATAAAGTACCTTTTATAGCCTTTTTAAAGATACAGATTCGTAATGGTCGGGATAAAGAAGGTGGTGTGAAACGAGATGATTTATTCACAATGTGCTTTAAATAAATAACTATGTACGAAATTGGGAGACGATTGTTGCACATATTCTTGGGTATTTTACGTCAAACACGCCAATTAGCCATTATTCCTACGGTGTACTAAGTGCTCTCGCACAGGGGAGCGTCGGCCCGGAATGGGCGGAGCGATCGGTGGTATTGTCTGCGGTGTGTGACTTCGCGTTCATTTTGTACGTGAAGCATGTTGTGCTGGGGAGAGCGACTGTAGCATCATTTCTTTATTTTGCGATAATTCAGCCATTTCTTGATCGATTTTATTAAAAAACTAAAAACATGCTCTAATTTGCTATTGAAACATTGCATTATATTGATACCTTTACTCCAGGTCACAAAGAAGTTAAACATCTCAAGCGTCATCTCTCTCAAAACTAATCTATCTATGTCTAATGCATTGGAAAAGGGGGCATTGTGTCAAACTTATCAAACATGATTTGTTGACAGGTGGACATTTTTCAACACTAAATAATTGATCACCTTTTTTTTTTCAATGCTGGTAACTGTCATTACACCCGGTAACTGAAGTTACATTTCGGTATGGTAACTGACGTTACACATATTAAATCGTACAATAAGAATCAATTAAAACTTGACTCTCAATAATTTTGGCATGAATGGATGAGGTATTACCTAATTTGGACAATTACCAAGTTTCACTGAATTTGACCAATAATCTTGAAAATAAAAACAAAAAGTTCATGTTTTTGGTAACTGACGTTACATCTATAATGATAATTTCTATTTACATTGTTTAAATGAGTTGAATGAATTTGTCCATTTTTCCCCTGTGACTCTATAAAGTGTTATAATAGTAAGCTGCACCACATGAAACACAACTATTATCATCCCATTTGTGACAATAAATAACATGACAAAATATGTATGTAAAAGCATTTTTATTAGTATTTTTTTCATCACATTTCAGCGGCCATTTCAAAATCCAAAATGGCCCCCAAAATTGAAATAAAATAATATTCCGGAAAATTCAGACCTTCATCTTTCATCATAAGTCATTTTACTTGTAAATCAATTTGATTTTGTTTGTCTCCATGTCTTTTTGTGGTGAAAATGCCCAAATGTATGTGTGAGCTCAAATGGGCGAACACTAGCATGTCGGGCATAGAATCGAAAACGGTATGATACACCAAAATTCCCCAAATCTATTTCTCCCATCATTCAATCGCGTTGCCATGATATTATGCAACATTTACAACATCTAACACAAGTATATATTTTTCGTGTTTACTTCTGGAAATACAAAGACGTAAGGCTAAATGGTATTCAAAATATATTGGATACATAACTCTTAAAAGTAATCAATGTTAAAATAATAATAGTGGCTACTTGTATAGCGCACATGTTCTCCTTTCGGTGCTCATGGCGCTTTAATTGAAATAGAAAAGTAAATGAAGACAATACAAATGGAAGCAAGAATATACTGGACACAAAAAGGTATTGGTATTATTAAAGGTATTATGATGAAACAAACAAGTAGGTTTTAAGTTGGGATTTGAATGCTTCTGTTGAAGATAGCTGGCGTAATTGAAGAGGGAGCTCGTTCCACAATTTTGGGCCCATCACTGAAAAAGTCCGATCACCAATACAATGAATAAATAAAAAAAAGCATGAATAAATAAACACTATCTAAAATTGGAAACAATGCAATGTCGACACTAAACTTACCCAATATTTCTCCTAGTGTTCTGCAGACTGAAACCATAAGTAGGACTAAACACATGTTTTGTAAATAGGAATCCATTCTGCAGCTCGATTAGAGTTTTACTCATATAAAAAATCCACAGCTGACGATAAAAACAATATGATACCCAGTTATCAGGGTTATGTTATTAAGCGATATCTGGCATGCATAACTCTGTACACTTTGCTACTGGGTGTATATTTTTCGTAGTTCATAAGTCTAATTCTCCGCCATAAGATTTTCATATCTTACTTCCTCTTTCTTTTCATATTCCCTTTCCCGTTGACAGTATGATATCATGCACATGCCACTGACTCAATAGCAGTATTTCCCTCAAATAACAAACGAGGAATCATAAAGATATTCGCTGTAAGTAGAAGGGACATGGTAATGAGACAAAGTAAATAACTTTATTGAAGCATTCACAGTAGCTTCACAACAACAAAAGAAAGTCTCACGTGCGACTGTTGTTTAACATATTTCCACAGACTTGGACAGATTGAAAATTCGTTTGTGCCCATCTAGCTATTGCTAATGTTTGAATGGAAGTTAATTATTTTGTCGAATGCCTTTGTCCCTTCTGCTCACAGTGATTCGGGAATGCTTGAAGAGAGAAATTCAACAGGGATTCAAAATGGGCATAGATATAAGTTACTGCAGTATGTGAACCCTTTTCAGCGCATTTAGTGGCACGATTTAAATCGATCAAAAGGGCCGATTTACAACTTTGTGTTTTTCCAATGGCCTACGTCGCGTCGGTCGCGCCTTTTTTTTTTAAATAAGAAAAACCGCTGCCTAACGCACAGTATGCGCAGATTAGATGGTGGACTTAAAATCGGTTTGCGCTCGAGGAGCGTACACCGAACGTCGGTTCACCTTATGAACTGCGTCTTTGTGCGTCCAGGGGGCATATTTAATTTTTGAAAACGTTGGACCGACGCGACGCAAGCTTAAATTCAAAGGTGTGCGTTGTCCTTTAGACTGACCCCACTAATTAAATGGTTGGCATTAATAGAGGAGGGCGAAATGTTGAGCGTACTAGATAGCCCCGGTCTCCCCTATTTTATGTCAAATACAGTGGTCAACCCATTAAAATTGGGGTGGGGGCACAGACCCGAAAACTAAAGAACAGGTCAAATCGAGGGAGTGAAGCGACCAGGCGGAGGAGAGTGAGAAAGAGGGGGTATCCTCCTACGTTTGAGATTTTTTTTTGAAAAACAGATCATGAAGGTGGAGTTTCCTGAACATCAAACACTTGGGTTCAATTGCACGAAAGGGTCTGAGCTACCCTGTTGAGGATAAAAGCGCTTATCGCGTACTTATCCGCTTTTCTGTCTCCCGAAAGCATTCCTAGTTAACTCATGGACAAGTTCATTGATAGTGAGTTACCACACAACAAGAGCTGTTTTATCTTTTAGCAAGCTTACGTCATGTGATTTTCATTCAATCTATGGTAAGCGAAATGAAACGTGACAAATCGTTGCTCAATGACATTTGAAAGCCCTAATTCAGTGGGATTTGGGGCAAATCATAATCTCATTTTATTTCGTAGGTTTCAGATAATCATTTTAAAATACCAAGAACAATTATTTCTTTTAGAAAGAATTACATTTAATGAGTCAGTATCATTTCACAATATGAAGTGAAAACAAACAAACCCCAAAGTTGCCCAATAGAAGAAATATGCAGTGATATATGACATATTTTCATGCAAAAAAAAACTAATTATTTTCTAATAGAGGATATGAGTGAATTGAAATAGACACACAAACACAATACAATTCGATTGAAATAATGTCTGCCTTATCCCAACATGAATAAATACTGATTGACAGTGCTTTATCGAGAAGCTGTGAAAAAAATTCACAGGCATTCTCGGGTAGGAATCGAATCCATATTGGGATAAGGCAAGAATTCTTTCACAAAAATCGTTCAATTGTCAATACAATACGTTTTAGGGGAAATACTCCCTTTTTAGAACTTGTCATAGAATTAGAACATTTCTGTGAATAGTCCATGTTTAAAGAGTCGCAATGTTACGTGGCTAGTTACATCGATTTTTATCCAATTTGACAATATCAGTGATGGTATCTTTTTATGATATATGTAACAATATTTGATTCTAACTATTTAAGAGCAAAACCTGGGATAAATATCTGGAAAGCGTTTGTTCTGTAACAATATGATGGTTGTTTTATGTATAAACTTTAGACTATTTTAGGGGTGCCTGACCTAATATTTATTTGCGACTTTCGAAGATAGAAGCAATGAAGCTCTTTTCGTCATTGAACATCGAATAATAAGCATTGTTATTGGTTATGATGGATATAAATCATTGTTTAAAAATTATCTGCAGTGTAATTCCGAAAATCATTCCGCATTTTTGTTTGTAATTTAAAAAATAGTGTTTGCTAAAATATAGATTTACATAAACCCGCGAGTAAGGCAATACTTTGGCAACGAGCACGCTAGCATCCCTTCGTGAAACGGATTTATGAAGATCGTTGATAACTCAGCGGTACAAGATATCTCTTAAAGATGTTGTGTCTCTATCTTGTCTCGGCTTTGTGAAATCGCCCCCTGATCTTAACACAGAGAGTAGAACAAATAGATACCATCATTACGAATAAAACGATAATATAATCGACGAAAGCGGGTGTCTTGAAGAAACTGAAAGTTGTGTGTTTAACACACGCTAATTGTCTTTAATGATTTGCAATTGTGGCATGTTTACTGTTTTTCTTTGAATATAACTTACTTTAGAAACCTTCTTCCAATTAAACACATTATCTTTTGGCAAATATAAAGGACTATACCTACAATAACCTGAGAAATATTAGACAAACGTTAAAATGTTTCTGTTGCACTATTTTATATGTATGTGCAACTGTGTGTTTGTAATTTTGCTTTGTCGATGATGCAACTTCCGCTTTTGCCTTTTTCTATGTGGTGTGGGGATATGTCTGCCAATTTTAAGATTGTGTTAAAATTATAAGCACACTATTTATACCCAAATTTGAACACTCTGGCCCGTACCCCGACAGTGAGGTCCATCTGAACTCTAGACTGAATTATTGCCAATTAACCCGAGTCTATCAAACAATAGACACAGGTTTAAATAACAATGACGTGGACATGGGTCAAGTTAAACCTTGCTGCAGAAATGCGGGGGGGGGGCAGCATTTTATAAAGAGTTCTACATTTGGACATTTCATTTAATGGTCTACCATTATGGAACACAACATTCCCCCACTGGAATAGAATTCGTAAGTATACGATTAACGACTTTGAATCATCAAGATGAATGTTTCACGGAGTAGTATTACAGTTCTACATTTTCTCATCAATAGTAGCGCAGATCTCGAATTCTTCTGGGTTGAGAGTGGCTCCATTCCTTATTTTGACGTTTAGTGGAGCAGCGCCATCTGGTGTCGAGAATCGGAAGCGATGTAAGAGATGAGTGGAGAAGATGAAGCCTAATTCACAATTAAAGTAAACATATATAATGGTTGAACAAACATTCGGATATTAGTGTGATTGATTAACAAAGACGATTTTAAGTCGTTCTTTTACATTTTCTCATCAATAAGAGTAGCGCAGATCTCGAATTCTTCTGGGTTTAGAGTAGCTCCATTCCTTATTTTGACGTTAAGTGGAGCAGCGCCATCTGGTGTCGAGAATCGGAAGCGATGTAAGAGGTGTGTGAAGAAGATGAAGAGCTCCACTTTGGCGAGTTGTTCACCCAAACACTTACGACGACCTGGGGAAAGATAAAGTTAAGAAAGGGGGAAAGAGGAATAAAGGTATCCAAATCAACAAATCATGATATAAAAGGGCACCATTTTGATTGCAGTTCCATAGGTTTTAAGATCCTTATATGAAACCCATACAAACAATTTTTCCTTTACATTTTAAAGCAAAAAAAAAGATGGCATTATTGAGAGGAAAACCTAAAATTCGTTCAGCATTTTTTTTCAAACATTGCGTACAAAAGCTATTTAAGAAATCTATTAAATTGACCTGGTAGGCGTGTCAGTCGGACTGTAGTATAAAAAATAATCCTTGTCTTTGAAATATTCAAACTTCTCAAAGAGGTACCATCATCGGTAAGAAACTTAAATAACTATTGTTTAACTCCTTAGTAACAAACGATGAGTAAGGTATAATATATTACCGTAAAATTAAGTCAAACGCCAATTCAATACTCCTTTGTAATGCTATTAAAATCGGAACCGGCTTGTGATCATTGTGTCCGCACGGATCAAAACACGTCAGACGGCTCTATTGTCAACGAACCAATTTATTTTGCGGAAATATTTCATATCGTGTTGATGTATTGTAATGCTGCCGGTAGCTACAAATTTGGAAACAAAACTCACCAATAGAAAATGGAATCAACTCTTCCCTCTGAACAACCTGCTTGGTGTTTGGGTCCAGAAACCTCTCCGGGTTGAATTCTTCAGGATTCTCCCATAGCTCAGGATCATGATGAATGGCCCATAGGTTTGGCAGGATCACTGTGCCTTTGGGAATGTCATAGCCGTTGAAGACAGTATCTTCTATAGGAGCATGAGGAACGGCAAAAGGTGTGATCGTAGCGCTACGTTGTATCTCCAGCAACGTGGCTTCGGTGTAATGCAACTTCGGACGATCGGTAAGCCTCGGTAAGCGATTTCTCCCGACTACATCATCAAGTTCCTTATGAATCTTCTCTTGGATATCCTCATGAAGGATCATGTACATGAGAGCCCATTTTAGGGTCGTGGCTGTTGTCTCTGTTCCAGCGGCGAACAGATCTGCAACCGCGATGAACATGTTGTCTTTGGAAAACGAATGCTCGCCGGGTGATTCACGATCAGCTTCGATCATCTGCTCGGTGTACATCCCAACATAGCTTGTAGGGGACCCTCTCGTTTTCTCCTGCTCCTCGCTGACTTTCCAGACCAGTGGCTTCAGGAACTTATCATGGTCTTCTTTCATCTCCAGCATCCGCTTGAACCCACTTCCCGGGAGGAATCGCAGAAAGGGTAGAAAGTTGAAGACGCCCGCAATCTCCGCTATCTCAAAGCTCTCCAAGACATTTGCAAGGATTGCTTTGAAAACTTTGTCTTCATAGTCGAATCGTTCTCCGAAGCAGAGCCAACAGATGATGTTTGACACGCTCACCACAATATCGTGGAACGGGACGAATGGCTTGCCTTGTCTCTCTCCGAAACTCATCGATAGGTGGCGCGCTTCATCAGCTATGGCGTCCTCCATTTTGAACTTGCCCATGCCAAGCGATCGGAGAGCCGAAAGGGAAAATCGACGGTGCTCAGTTTGCATGGAGCCAAAGTATGACACGATCAACCCTGAAAAATAATGATAAAATAAAATGCATATTATCACAATGACGTAATTCCTATTATAGATGTATTTTGTTTGTTTAGTGAGTAGGATGTTAAAGTGAAAACGTGCGCAAGATTTAACGAATATCTTCATAGAACAAAATGGAAGCAATAAAGTTAAAAGGTGGTAAACGTCGATTTGTTTTGGTTTAGAGACACAAAACCGTCTATATCAGTCAGTTTACTACTCGAAAACTCTTTGTGTGAAATGGAATAACATTTGGTTGACAGTGTTTCTTATGAATTTCAGTAGTGATATCTTAAAATGTGTGATATTGCAAATTCAGAACGTCGTAAATATACATGTAAAAGCTCGCCTGCAATTGTTATAATTGTGGCGTTGTGTTTTGAGCAATTATTTTGTTTGTTTTGAAAAAAAAATCGAATCCATACAGAATCAGAATTACGTATTGCGCCATCTTGTGGTCGCATTGTTAATTATGCTGCCGAATTATGCTGACGAATTTCATGCCGTAGTATACAAATATTTGACTCCAATTGAGTTAGTTTAAATTGTTCAGAGTAAACAGAGTATGGTTGTACAAACTATTGAATTTATTGCCGATAAATAGTGTCGTCTGCGTTGTCTTTTGTCCACAATGAAAAAAATTATGATTCGTCAATACAAATCAATAAATGACATTTTATTAACACGTTATTTTTTTTGTTGGGGACGTGAAGTCGTAGTTAATATTAACATGATTAATGATTATACTATTACAACTACTACTACTACTACTACTTCTACTACTACTTCTACTACTACTACTACTACTACTACTACTAAAAACGTATTCAAATTGCGCAAATTACTGCGAAGGTGTTTTTCACTTCTGTTTTTTCTATGTTTTTTTTTGTTCAGCTTCTTTTTTCTCATATTAGTTATTACTATCATCATCTATGACTGTATATATTTGACTCATCAAAATAATTTAAAAATAAAATGATTTGAAGAGGAAGTTAAACAAAAAAGCATTCCTGGTGCGCTTTGTATTAAAATAAAGAAAGCAAAAGTACAAGGTGAAGGTATGCATAATTTCACTTGTACATGAACAGATGAATTTCATGACAAAAATAAACTACATACAAATCAAATCTGGTGAAATGACTAAATAGTTAAATGGGTAACTTTAAGCTACTACGTTGACGGTTAAGCGTTTAACAGACGGTATGAACCATTTCTGTAAAATAATGTGGGTCATAGGCAATAGATCCGTACGCTGTATATTGAACTGTGCAGACGCAACGATCACAATCGGGTTCCGATTTGAATAACATTACAAAGTAGCAATGAATTGAATTCGACTTAAATTTGCGGAAATAGATTGGACCGTGTTTTAAGTACAATCTTGTTTAATATGCCTTATGTTTGTACTTGATATTGGACTCCCAGTCCGAAAACCTAATTTTACAATTAAAGTAAACAGACACTGGTTGAACAAACTTTTGTATATTGATATACTTCGTCGATACAACATTTTCTAACGTGCTGTGGTTCTTTACTACGCTAAAATCGTACACAATAAGCATAACAATGTTTTTTTAAACCAATATCTTTGTTTATAAGACAAATGCTGACATTACGATTGAAAAAAACAACAACACATTGCAGCCCAATTTCGACACACGATCGAGACCGTTCAAGTCTTTTAAGAATACACAGCAAAATATCACATAGATAGTAAAGGAGGTCGGACAGACAGATCAAAAGCCTTTGAAGTAAAAAAACAAGTTATACGAATGCTATGGTTATTTGATTGATATTGGCAAATCGATTTGGATATTTTAGTTGACCATACGACGTAAGGTCTACCAATACTGGGAGGTATTACACCAAGATAAGAAAGACTTTACGCACGACTTTACGTTCGACTGGTATCGACTGGTATTATGAATGATATACGCGCAAGAAGGGGTACCAGTCGAACTTAAAGTCGTGCGTAAAGTCTTTCTTATCTTGGTGAAACACCTCACAGGTCCAAAATTACCTCCCTTCACTCCAATGGAAATATACCATTAGTTTTCAACGTTCCTTGGTAAACTTGATATTTTTACATTGATTTTATTTACCATGGATTTTGGATGAACTATCAAGTTAAATGATGACGATCCATGTTTCACATGATAATCTGGGTTAATATGGTTATTACATGAAATAAACCACTCATTTGATATGTAAAAAGGAGATACCATGTTGTGCCGCAAAAGAATCAGACTTTCGCCATTGATCGACAATTTTGTTTGAAATATTCACTAGACATGGTTGCGATTTTAAACCCCGGTCACATAGGACCCCGGAAGCAACACGATTCACCCTGACTCGTTGTTATGAGGCAGTTAACTGTGAATTAACAAAGAGTCGGGGTGAATCGTGTTGTTTCCGGGGTCCTATGTGACCGGGGCTTTACCAATTAACTTAACGTGCACTTTGCTGAAAATTCAATTCGATTTGCTTCAGAGGTTTCGGAGCAAGAAATATCTTTGTCAGTTTGTAAAGCATGTAAAAAATCGAGGTTCCATTCTTTCACGTTTTGCAAAGAATAGTGTTAACCTTTTGTGTTTTCGAGCTTTTCAAATACAGGGCTGCTCATTGTGTGCCTAATAACCCGGAGAAAAATGACCCATGATATTCTTTTTCCCCTGAGTATTGAACTGAATTGGGTCATCTGTCAAATGTAGATGACAGAAACACCATTATCAGTTCGTACATATTTCATCGCACAGATTTCATCGCACCATGGTACAAGCATACGGGAGTGTGTTAGATAGTAGTAATACACAGCCCCCTTTGACATCCCATCATTTTCAAAAACGTCCTGTGCGGTGTCTTGTTTACAAGTAACTATTTTATTTTCCTTGATATCGTTCATATTTCTACACCACTTATCAATACAGTTATCATATCAATTAATAATTTGCTTGGAACTGCGAAACTGTATGGATAATATAGGCTACACTCTAAATTATGAAGTGCTTTTTTAGAGCGTCTGATCAGTCTATACCCAGGGAGATTGCAAGAATGTGTTTCCATAAAATGCCATTCTAAAAAGTGTATACTACATCACCGCCCAAAATATTGGGTAAGGGGTGGGGGAGAGGGTGTCAGATCGAGCCACATTAGCTGGTCCCATGCTAGGTTCAATTAGTCCCCCCCCCCCTTAACACCTAATACCCCCAAAAATTTTCAATCCCAGCTCTACCAGGCCTTTGTACAGGTGTCCCCCAATTACCTCCTTTCTCATGCCTCACCCTCATGAATTTCTTACAAACCCCATCGTAAGAAATTCTGGAACGTACGTAGGTTAATAGTAGCAAGTCGGGGGTAGGCGATGGAGGAGGAGGGGGGAGGGGGTTAAGGGATGCCAGTTGGGACAATGGATGGCGGTATGTGTTAAAAAAAATTGCCCCCTTAACCCTAAAAAGCCCAAGGGGGGGGGGGGGGG